>PVJH01020159.1:0-41256 GCA_004026705.1 Nesogale talazaci | reverse complement strand
GTATAAATACAGACATGTACTTAGGTAAATATATTTATATATGATAAAGGGAAAAATAGATTTACCTGCACATATTTATAGGCTCAGTATTAAGGCAGTGCATGGACTTTGGGTCTCCACTCAAGTACTTCCTCAATGCAAGAACACTTTTTTCTATTAAATTGACATTCATGGTGCTCACCTTCCCAATATGATCACTGAAGAAAAAAATGTGCATACGCAATGGTGGTGAAGAAAGCTGACGGTGCACGGCTACCAAAAGATACAGCATTTGGGGTCTTACAGGCTTGAAAATAAACAAGCCATCTAGCTCAGAAGCAACAGAGCCCACATGGAAGACGAAAACCTACCTGTGTGCCCACGAGGTGTCAAAGGAATCAGCAATCAGGCATCAAAGAACATAAAATCATATCATTGTGTGCCCACCTTCCCGTTGGGATTGCTGAAAACAAATGTATGCATAACCAAATGTGGTGAAGAAAGATGGTGGTGCCTGGCTATCCAAAGTGTCAAAGGGATCAGGGATCAGGAATCAAGGAACTAAAAACTTTATTAGTGCAAATGAGGGGGAGTTCAGGTTGGGGACCCAAAGTCAATCTGTAGGTAATGGACTTCTCCTTACAGAGGGGTCACAGGGAGGAAACAAACTAGTTAGGGTGTAGTGCAGTAATGATGAAACATACAACTTTCTTCTAGCTCTTCAATGTTTTCTCCTTTCCACTATCATGGTCCCAATTCTACCTTACAAATCTGGCTAGACCAGAGGATGTACACTGGCACAGATAGCAGCTGGAAACATAAGGAATCTAGGGCAGATACTCCTTTTAAGACTAGTGATGAGAGTCAAGATACCAGGAGGGTAGAGGGAAGGTGAGCTAGAAAGGGGGAACCGATTATAAGGATCTACATATAACCTCCTCGCTAGGGTACAGACAATGTAGAAGTGAGTGAAAGGACACATCAGACAGTGTAAGATATGACAAAGTAATAATAATTTATAAATAATCAAGGGTTTATGAAGGGTGCAAGAAGCAGGGAGGGAGGGGGAAAATGAGGAACTGATGCCAAGGACTTAGATAGAAAGCAAACATTATGAGAATGATGAGGGCAGTGGATGTACAGAAGTGCTTGACACAAAATGGACTTATAGATGGATTGTAATAAGAATTGTATGATTCCCCAATAAAAGGACTAAAAAAGAAACTCATAGAAATTGTATAATACTGCTTAATGTGATTAGATTATGGATTGTTATGATATTTGTAAGAGTTTCCAATAAAATGATTTTTTTAAAAAAGAAAAGTAGAATATGATGGACATGAATAGGTTAGAATCTAACACTTTTGATCAATTTAAAGCTTTTCCTGATTTTAATAGTTTATGCTTTCGTTCCAACTGACATTTTTCTCTTTTATTTTGTTAAAGTTGTTAGATTTTTTGACTCTTTGTTTTGCATTTTTGTATGATCTTCAGTATATGAAATCCGAGATTAGTGAATTTATTGCAACAGTCACTGGATTAATGGTTCCTGTGGGCTAAGCCAGGGGAGGTTAGGGAAGTCAAGAACAAGGAGTACAAAATAAAATGTTCTAAAATTGATAGCAGTAATAATTGTACAACACATGGATGGAGACAATGATGGAGCAGAAGCATGGACACACTATGGTAGTTATATAATCTCATTATTGAACTGAACTATTAAGTTGTATGACATTTGGACTATATACCAATAAAATGGTTTATATATGAAAAAGAAAAAAGAAGAGGACGATTACCAGGAAAAAAGAAAAAAAAGGTAGTTGTGATAAAGAAGTCACTGAGAGCAGTAATATTTGTACAACATGTCGATGTAACTGAACTATTAAGTTTATGATATTTGGACTATACCAATAAAATGGTTTATATATGAAAAAGAAAAAAGAAGAAAGAGGAAAATTACCAGGAAAAAAGAAAAAAAGGTAGTTGTGATAAAGAAGTCACTGGTTTCAAAAAATTCTATTTTGCAATCTCCACCTTCATTTCTGTCACCAAAGCCTTATTTTCTAATTATTATTCCTTCCTTGTAGTTTCCAACTTTTGCTTTCCATTCTTCAATAACTGTCATATATCATGATTACAAATTTCAAACATGAAATTGATGGAATTCTTTAATTTTTTCATCACTAACTGTAGTGGTAAGTGCATAAATTTAAGTAAAAATTACATTAACACAATTTCCTTATATGCACTTAAATATTATCCTAGCACAGAGAGCATTATACTTTGAGACAGATTTTGAAATGGTCTTTTTGACAATGTGATGTCCCTCCTTCTGGACTTGTCATTACCAGTGTAGTAAACCATATGATTGCCTGAAACAAACTGGCCATTACCAGTCCATTTCTGCTCAGTAAGGACTAGGATCCATCTTTATGTGATCCCGTTCATTGGTGAAGATCTCCAATTTTCCTAGATTCATACTTTGTACATTTCAAGTTTCAATTATTTTAGATGTTTTAAGCTATTTCTTATCATTTGGTGTGATTCCTCATCAGCAAACAAATGTCCAGAAAGCTTTACTCCTTCCACATCATTATGGTCGACTATTTTGAGAAGACAGCTCTTCCTCAGTCATATTCTGAGTACCTTTCAAACGGAGGAATTCATCTTCTGGCACCATTTCTGACAGTGCTCCACTGTTATTCATGAGGTGTCCAGTGTCTGGTAATACTCCACTGCTATTCATAACATTTCAGTGGCTAGCTCCTTCAAAGTAGACAGTCTATTCTGCCTTCATAATCAATGCTTAGTCTGCAAGATTTGCTGGAAAAGCAAAGCCTATTCACCTTGGGTGACCCTACTGGTATTTGAAACACCAGTGACATAGCTTCCAGCAACACAATGACACATAAGCCACCAAGGTGTGTCAAACTGACAGACGTGGATGGAGACAATGATGGAGCAGAAGCATGGACACACTATGGTAGTTATATAATCTCATGTCAACTTGTGGGTATTAAGAGTAGAGAGTTGTAAGGGGGTATTAAGGGTAGAGTCTAGCCTGTCAACCAGGTCACAGCATGAGGATGCACCCTTGTGGATTATGGCCATCTCAAGAGGATGCTGGGAACTTCCGCTCTTTTGATCTGGAGGTATGTCACACTCTTTCTGCTCCACCTTCCTGTTGAGGAGCCATGGTTGGAGATCTGAAAGAGTTACATGGAGACCTGTGCCTGTGCTGAGATGCTTCTACCACCACTGGATCTATAAGACTTTTCTCCCACTGACCTGTGATCTTCCTGCATTCAGCGTCATTGCATGTGCTGTGTGAGTCTGGAAAATAATTTATGGACAAGTATCAAACATATGGGTTAATATAAGACTTGTGAACTTGATTTGGACTGAGCTAGAAATTGCTCTTTGATATAAAGTTCTTTCTTATACATCTATCAGTGTCCCTGGATTTGTTTCTCTAGTCAACCCAGACTAACAAATACACATAATAAAAAACAAAAAATCTAGGTGTACATTTAAAAATAACACCAAATGAAACATTTCCCTGTCCTATGTCACTTTCATAATTGGTGAACTTCATTTCTCTCTAAACATAAGTTGAAACCTTCCTGTATAGGCAGACCTAAACCTAAGTATCTAAACATGGTGGGTAGGCACTTCAGTACAAGGATAAGCCAGGACTCTGTGTCCAGGAAAGGAGAATAGAGCAGAAGGAAGCAAATCCCACACACTGCTGGCCATTTAAGGATCACACCTAATAATAAACATGGCAGGTTTCTTCGCATTACCAGGTATTTCTTTGAGGAGTGTTTGAAAGGGGATGATTGAGAAAAGCAAGCTGACAGACCACTGAAGGGATGGAGAGATAGCTTCCTTTCTCCCCTGCATCTGAGCCTAGGAGTTACAGAAATGAAGTGTCTGCCCCAGCTTCAGAAATTATTAAGTGGACAGACTCTAAGCATCATCATCAGTAGAGAATGACTTTTCATTGTACCTCAGATGGTGGATATTATTGAGACAAGAAGAGAATCTTATAAGAAAACTAAGTATGCTGGGAAATGTGTACAAAAAAAAGCAGAATCCTACTAATACAAGAACTATTCATTGTTGCCATGAATGCATTTTGCCTCTTTTCTGCCATTTTCTTCTCAGAAGGGCTGGGATTGGGAAATCCCACTTTGATTTCTGGCTAGTCAGAAACATCAGACTGGACACACAGCAGGTGTTTGCAAAATGTGATTGAAGTAAAAAATAAATTAGGCATCTTTCCATTTTCTCCCAAGGCCCAAGAAAATGCACAGATAGGCAAAAGTGTCACCATGGTTGAGAGTTCAGGCCACATGTGTTTATTTATTCCACTCTGCAATCATTTCATTAAACTGTCCTAACATTCACTTCTTGTGAATTGGTTTTCTGTATTGTTTGAAGTTGTGGTGATATTTGATATCTAAGATTGGTTTCTGGTCTCTCTAGAGAAGGAAAACTATCGAAACTTTGTGTGTGTGTGTGTGTGTGTGTGTGTGTGTACACAGAAAGAGTACTTTACATCAAGGAAATGACTCACAAAGTTATATCAAGTTTCAAGTCTGTGGTTCAGATATCAGGCTGAAGTCTTCTCTTGACTCTAGGAGCTTCCAGGTCTGTTGAATCCAAGATCAGCAGGTCAGATGGCAGACTTTTGACTGTAGAGTCAAATGAATCCAGATTTGGCAGATAAGATGGCATTCTGCTGACAACTTCCAGGGTTGGCAAGCAACAAGGAAGGCTACTGGCTCAAGTCCACAGAACAGGAGGTCAGACGGTGAGCCAAATACAGGATCCAGAAAAAAGCAAGTCGGTTTATAACAGCTTCAACCTATATTCAAAGTAAGCTGCACCCCTGAGGAAATTTCCTTTTGATTGAGTGACTGGTTTTAGCCGCACTCATCATACAAGTGATTACCGTGGCAGAGACGTCACGCTAGATCTTATCGTGGGGGATTACTAGGCCTCAGCTACCAAGCCACTGAGAATCTTGGCCCAGTCAAGTCAATATACAACCTTAATGGTCAAACTCTGGGGAAGCAGAGGAGGAAAGAAGAGTGTGATGGTTAAAGCTGTGGGTCAGCTTGGCTGAAAAGCAGGTGGAAGTTATGATGTAATGATGAAATCATCTCCATAACAATATTCAATACAATGTAATCATCTCCATGATGAGATCTTCCATGAGTAACCAATCAGTTATAAAGGTGTTTCAGTGGAGGTCTGGCGTACAAACAATGTGTAGTCATATTCTGGCAAAGATCTTTGGCTTTTTGCTTGATTTGGATTCTGCTTCTCTTCATCAGTCTCTGACATCTGATTCTTGAGACCCACCAGGTTTTGGGATCTGGTTCTTGAGATTGCCAATGGCCTACTGATCTTAGGTTAATCAGCTCCTACAATTATATGAGTCAAGAGGAACCTACATCCAGACATCGGGTCACAGACTTGGGATTTGTGAGTCATTTCCTTGAAATAAATCTGCATACTGTGGGTGAAGAGAGAGGCTCACAAGTTCATTGGGAGATTCTATTATTCAATTCCATTTCCCACAAACTTTTTGAAGGCCCCTTGATACCTATATCTATGGAAAATTCAAAAAGTATTGCTACAATATTGTAGCAAACTTTATTAGACAAAAATAACAAAATGTGTTTCTTAGTATAGCTTCCATCTAGGTCTACACATTTCTAAAGGTGCTGTTTCTATCTCTCGAACCCTACCTTCCAAAGAATTCCATGGTCTTCCTCTTAACGTTGTATCAAAACAGCAGCTTTGACATTCCTGAATGACTCAAATCATATTTCTGTTTTATGATCTTTGAGTTTGAGAAACAAAAAGAAGTCTACATGTACAAGATAAGTAATTTAAGGTAAATGAAGTAAAATTTTACAATAAAATTATTTTAGGACAGGACTTTCACACTTGAAAAATGAGCAGGCGCATTATAATGATGCTTCCCCTGACTCCACCTTTAAGTTCAACTTTCCTGGCCTTTTCCCCCCACCAATGTCAATTTCCATATTCTTAGCATGTCACCCTGTGTTCTTTGAGGAATCCACCAATATTATTCTTTGAAATTCCAAATGCAGTCACTGTAGCATCCTGAACGGACCCCTGCATTTAATTTAACTGGTTTGGCATAAGAAAGACCAAAGGAAAAATAATGCATTTGAACTGTGATGTTGGAGAAGAATATTGAAAGTACCGAGGTCTACCAAAAGAACAAACACATCTATCATGGAAGATGTGCAGCCAAGAATCTCCTAGAGGCTCAGGATGATGAGACTTGGTCTCACGTACTACGGACATGTTATCAGCAGAGATAGTCATTGGAAGAGAACACATGCAATGGAAAGGGCCAGCATGAAAGAAGACCCCAACAAGATGACTGCATCAAGGGACTCGAGTAAAGGAACAATTGTGAGCATGGTGCAAGAGCAGGCAGTGAGTGCTTCTTTCCGTGAGCACAGGATCACTATGTGCCACAGCTGACTGGATGGCCGCTCACAACAAAAGCACGGCCCTTCAGAAGGCACTGTCGATTGGACTTTTTTAAAGGGCCTTAATGAGACTAAGTGTATAATAGAGAAAACTCATCCACAGTCATCCATTGATTTCAGAGACATCTTTAAGCACGTTTTATTGGTAATAAACTTGTGCATGAATGAACGGGATGATCATGGCAATGTCTTTTCACTTATTCTTGCAAGTAATTGCCACTGGTTTTGTTTCAATAGAGAATACAGCGTAAGATACTGCATAGGAAGAGTAGTTCTGGAGAAAAAATTATAAGGATGAGTTTTAAATTAGTTCTCTAATTTGCTTTATTTAAAGGCACTGATGGCTACCTCCCTTAGTAAAGAGGGTACTGCTAATTTATAGTGTGAAGTGGCACTATTAATACACAAAGTATCACCAAGTATTGATGAGAAGCAAGACTCTGGGTTATCATGTACTTTTCTACCATTTTTTCCAAGCAAAGTGGTAAAAGAAATAGAAGGATTTAAGGCTTGGACCCACAGCCCAAATGTTACATAAATGATCACAAAGATGTCATGCATGGTCCAAAAGAAAGCCTTAAGACTAGCAATAGCAGAGCTGATGTTTCAACAACAACAACAACAAAACTTGGCAAATACAGAATCTCACTGGCCAGATTCTGACATCAATTGAATTCTCAATTTCAATTGGGGTCTCAAGTTTATCTGGGGACATTGATTGGTAAGAACAAGACTTTGAAATGTCAGTTGGGAATATACTGGAATATTATCAGGAAACTGGAGACATTGATCCCCTAAATTCTGTTGAATCACTCCTATCAACAGAAACATCCCACTAACACCCATCTGATGAGATTAACCCAGCCTTGCGAGTCATATTCTGAGATATGGGGCATCATCTGCAGCATCTCTGAGAAGTATGCCTTACTAGACATTGGCAAATATTCCCAGGGCCTATCTCTATTACTCATTTTTGTTTCTAGATGAAGAAGTAGGCTTAAGTTCCAACTGCACCAAAGGGTGATCTATGTGGATGTTTTTACAAAAGAACTGCTTAATTTTTCTTACAGAAACAGAAAACTGGAGAATATGTGTGGCCCTTGGTATCAAGGATGTGAGATAATGGTGCAGGAATATAAAGTTGAATAAATATTATTTTATTGCTATGGGCCAAGTAACATGCAGGTTTTTCATTCAGCTCTAGAGGCTGGCAGAGGATCTAATAATTTGATTATCTCTCTGAAGCATGAATTATGCAGTGTGGCAGGTACATAATCTACTGTCAACTTAAGCAAGGGGGTGTAGTCTCGCTGGTCAATCAGGTCATAACCAATGAAGACTCTGTGTGTCATGGCCTTCTCCTGAAGATGCTAGGAACTACTGAAGGTGGGGGTGCTCTCTCTCTCTCTCTCTCTCGCTCTCTCGCTCTCTTGCTCTCTCACTCTCTCTCTCTTCCACCTTTCTGTTGACAAGACACCTGGAGTCACGCTGATGGAGCCAGAGCCCTGGAGCTGGAAGAGACACATGGAGCCAGTGCTAAGATGCTTTCACTGCCACAAGATCCACAAAACTTTCCACCCACTGACCTGTGATTTTCCTGCATTCAGTGTCATTGCATGTGTTGTGTGAGTCTGAAGAGGAATTTATAGGCTGGTATCAGACATATGGGCTAATATCAGCCTTGTGGACTGTCTGGACTGGGCTGGGATGTTTCCCTATTATACAATTACCCTTTGATATGAAGTTCTCTCTTAAACATATATGAGTGTTTCTGAATTTGTTTTTCTAGTAAACCTGGACTAATGCAAGCAGTGACCTATGCTAAATCAAACTGAAATGTCAGACCTACCTTAGGATATAGCATACTAAGATATTCAAAGAGTTAGGGGAATTGGCATGTTAGAGTAAAATTTTCAGGATAAACCCACTCTTTAAGTGCCCAGAATACAAACCTTTTACCAAAATGATGAGAAAAAATTTGAGACAGGAGTCCTAGCATCCTTGAAGAGTGCTGTGACTACTATTTCGTATAAGCGAGATTTGGTCATGGGAAACTGAATTAAGGCAATATACAGGGTTAGTGTAGAGGATGGGGTAGGGGGAGGTGAAGAAGAACACCCTACAAGAAGAAGGATTTACATAAGGGCTGCAATATTAGACTCAGACATAAGACTTGTGTGACTGTGTAGGACTGGGTAGTGTTTTGTGTGGTTGTACACAGGATCACAAGAGTTTAGAGTCCATTCAATGGCTGCTAACAACAATTACATCTACAATGGAATGAATTGAACTCCATGGTGGGAGCAGCCAAGTGGCAGCACTTAATCAGAAAGAAAAGACAGGTGTAACTACTGTAAGAAATAGCAGAGTCAATATAGTAATCAGAATACTCTATCTGACATCAGCAAGACCTCTTCTGAATCCAGCTTGAATTTTTGGCAGCCCCCTCTTGATGTACTGCTGCAATTGTTGAATGATCTTCTGTAAAATTTTACTAAGATGTCATAATAATGATAATATTATTTTGACATTCTGTTTTGTCACCTTTTTTTGGACTGAGTACATTCATTGTTCTTATGGAATAAACATTGTGGAAAAGGATTTGCCTTTCCTGAATACAGTACTGCTGCCAAAACTACCACCCATGGACTTACAAAATGTCTTATTTATAACCATTGTATCATTAATGGCATTGGCTCAGACTAAGGAAAATGAAGTGCAACAATGCTCATGGAATTCACAGATCCTACCATTTCCTACATTACCCTGGAGCAACTGGGTCTATAAATAATTACCTTCTAAAGAAACAATTACAGCAGCAACTAGGTAGCAATACCATGCATGGTTGGGGCAATAGTCTCTGGAATTCTATACATTCTCTACCAGCATCTAATATAGAATGCTGTTTTTCAAATACTCAGTACTTATAGGTCTAGGAATCAAGTAATAGAAATCATAGTGGACAGTCATTATGATCCCTAGTGACTCACAAAATTTTTGCTTTTTGACCCTGTGACCCCATGTTCTGTGATTATGGGGTCTTAGTTCTAAAGGGAAACAAACTCCCACCTGGAGACACAATAATGAAAATTAAGAGTGCCACTTGGGAGTTTCAACAGAAAAAGAAGGTAATTATTAGTTTTTGTGATTGATCTTAAAGACAAAAGATTCATAATGTGTAATAGAGGTAAAGAATACTCTTATTAAAGCCAGGATATATAATAAGACAGCTCTCAGGACTATTATGCTCTGTGATTAAAGTCTATGGAAAGCTACAACATGATTGCAACATGTTAACTGATGGCCCAGGCCCATTAGAAAGGAAGGGTTGAGTCACCTCGCCAGACAAAGGATCACTACCAGCTGAGGTGCTTGTTGTTGGCAAAAGTAATGCAGCACATGATTTTCAGTGGTTTGGCAGTTATATAATCTACTCACCTATATGATGAGATCCAGTTTAATGCAAACACCTCCCTAATGAGATCCATTGAAAGAAAAGTTCCATGTGGGTGTAGTCTTCATCCAATATATGTGGGTGTTCTGGCAAAGCTCTCTTATTTGTTACTTGATCTGGATTCTACATCTGGCACCTAGTCGTCTGCACTCTGATTCTTGGATGTGCGTCGGCAGTCTTCTATTGTGCCTGCCAATCTTGGGTTCGTCAGACTCTGCAGCTGTGGCAACCCAGAGAAGACCTGGGATTTGTAAGCCTCCACAGCTGCATTTCCTTGAGATAACTCTCTATGCATATCATATGCACACATAAGTCGTAGCTAAGCCAGCCTATGACAGAGAGTGTGTGTTATGAGAGGTCTCTGTTTTTAACCTCATGAAGCATAAAATGCCCTAGCTATGGCCAAATGTGCAAAATGCCTAATGGAAGCTTAAGTTCAGTCCACTTACCAAGAATTGTGCCTCAGAGGATGCCTTTGAAAAATTGGTACAAAATGTGCTTGACACATGGATGGATGGATTGTGATGAGTTGTACAAATCCCCAATAAAAGAATTTTTTAAAAAGAAAAAGAATTGGCACAAACATCTATAGGTCTTCATTGACCCAGATCCCTAATCCCAAAGATGTTGCTATTTTACAGACAGACAAATGGGCTCACAGAGGATAGATCACCTTTCCAAAGCTGCACCATGGGTAAATGGCAGATTCAGGACATGATCTCAATTCTATCTATCTTCACCTTTTCATGACATAGACAGTCTATCATTAGATCACAATGTGCTCCATAAAATAGCCCCAAGAATTCTTTCACAGGTTGGTTTATCCCTGATCCAGTCCTTATTATTTGGGTATGCAGACAATTCCTTACTTAATGACTTAATTAGAGCTTTAACTTCAAGTAACAGAGACAAAACGAGCAGGGCCTTTTGGAATCTGAAGAAAGAACTGAAAAGCACTCTGGATAGCTCTGAGGAACCCAAACATGGGAACTAATGGACCTCTCAATCAGAATTATGTTATTAACTTGATTTGGTTCTCAGCTCTTCAATTCAATGTCCAAACGAGAGAGAGAGAGAGAGAGAGAGAGAGAGAGAGAGAGAGAGAGAGAGAACTGCCCAAGATGATTGGACAGTTTAAACCGTCTGTCTTTCCCTCAATAAGTTGTTTCAAGGGTCTGGGCCCCAACCTACCTCTGTGGATCATTGGGCTGTTGTCAGATTAGAGGGAATATGTACCTCCACTTAAGTGCAGATGACATGGCCACTGACCAGAGTATCGCAGACATTATAAACATATACACAATTACGAAATGCAGAGCACTAAGCATCCACTTTTATGACTTTCACAGCTCAGGACCAAGGTAAATATATTTTATCTCTCTTGCTCAATGCCCTTAAATCAAAGATATTTGAACATGTAAAATTCCGTGGGTTATGCATTTGCTGTCATAACAAACACTGCTTCCAAATATGAGGAGGATTTGAAAAGGTATCAATGATGTCAATATTTAAGTGAAAGTTGTTTCTTTTTGAAAAAAAAATGCATTTGTGTCATCAAAAAGCATCAATCCATTCATTTCCTTCATTTTTTGGTTATTTTTTATGCCGTATCAACATTATCACATATAAAGTTCAATGAAAGAAAAATTTTACAGTCTGTATTTCTTCTCTGACCACTATTATCATTCTTTTAATTGAATTATTATTCTATGGAAACCATCTGGCTATATAGAAGAAGGGAGTATTAAAGAATGATTCACTTGGCCAGTATTATATTGAAGCCAGCGAGCTCATGGGAACTTCCCGTGAACACCTCTTCATAATCTGTGCTCAGTGATGTCATACTGGTGAATTGAAATCAGTGATAATTGGTGTATTTACACATAAAAATCTGGAAATGCCCCAAATCAGGGCTTCCCCTAACCTCCCAGGGGAGTTGGTTATTAAATATTTGCCAGGACATTTCTGATTCCAAATATCAAACATGCTAAACACTATGACCTTTCAGGCCCAGTCTTGCCTTTTACAAAGTGATGGAATGTTGCTAGGCATGCTCGATTTCATTATTTTATTTGCTGGAGTAGACAACACCCACCCAGCAAAGGATATGCAGTCAGAGGTTGTTCTAGTGAACTCTGCCAACTATGTCAATGGTGCACACCAGACAGGGAACATGGAGATCACCTATTTCCGATACCAAATTGAATGGTGCCTAACAAATTTCACTCTACACATTAGTTTTATCCTATGAAAATTGCAACTTCTCTTCTGTATTCAGCTCAGGTTCCAGCTGTCTGTGTGATCCTTCTCTTTGATCCTCATAGAAAGACTGGGGTCATGAGATACCAGTCACAAGCTCAGGAATCCAAAGAACCCTCTACTTCAGACCAGTCTGCCTCAGATTTGGGGTTTTTCTCTGCAGGTATTAGCTACATGCACGGGAGTCCAGCTAGCTTCCTCCACTTCAGACCAGCAGGTTCTCTCTGTTCCCTTGAGTTTTATAGTTCTCTGAAATGACTCACAGAGCTCCCAAGAGATACCAACTGCTGAGCTGATTCTAATTCATAGTGACTTGGTAGGACAAAACAGCACTGCTCTAGAGAATTTCTGAGACGGAAAGTCTTTAAAGGAGCAGACTGCTTTAATATAACAAAAAGAGAAAGAAAGAGAAAGAAATGCACGGAGAGTGCAGTTAGGTAAAGTTATTTTCATGGGAAGCACTACTCTCCCAAGAGCAGAAGTACATTCTTAACAACCAGGAAGTTCTTTGAGCCTCCATCTTCCAAGACTGCATCCTGAGGTGCAGTCGGCATCAGGACCCCAGGTGGCTCCTTCTCATCTAAACGGTCCTGTTCATTAGCCTCAGGTGTCAACACACCAGAGAACAAAAGCCAGATAACATTCTTAAGTGGATTGTACACTGCTCAGGGAAAGTGAGGTTTGCAAGATCATCTGGTATCTTCTGGTGGGATATTCATTCTTTCATCAAGACTTGGTATTAAGGCAGAAGTTACTTGTGTCAAGGAGACAGTGCACACTCTGGAGATATTCTGGGCTGAGTTCCACATCACCACATGAATTTGGGGGTTTCTAATGCAAAGGAAAGTTATGTTTATACTATTCTATAGTTTATTAAATGTACAATAGAATTATGAAAATACTGTGAGAATTACTAAAATCTGACACAGAGACATAAAATGAGCACATGCTAGTGAGAAAATGGTGCTGATAGACTTGCCCAACACAAGGTTGCCATCAATCTTCAGAGTTTTTTTTTTTAGTTTTTTGGGGCATCACTGCCCTCTGGTGGTGGGAGTAGGAGGCTCAGCCTTTGCTCTGTGGAGCTGGAATTGAACCTCCATCCCAGTGGGCCGCAGTGCATAACCACTACGCCACCTTCAATTTAAAAAGTTTAGAAAGATGCAATATTCGTGAAGTGCGATAGAGTAACGTACAATAAAACCGTTGCTAAACGGAGCACAATTTTGCTCCAAAGTATTAGGGTTTCTGTTATGAAGCGCTGACCGATGCTGCCACCACTCTGATCTATTAAAGAAAGCATCAGGGAGTCTATGGAATTATAAACAGAGTTTCTCACATGACAGCATGAACCACCTAAGAGCTGAGTCCCACCCAGAACTGAAATTCGTGTGGCTTACTCAGGAAATTAATCAGTAGGGCACTACCAAACACAGTGACAACCACTTCCAAAATAACGGGACTTCACAAACTATTTTACTTCTTTCTTTGTTGTAAGTGATAAAGGGAGACAATTTGTCCTTCATTTTATAGAGAATATTCCAATATGTCTCAGACAATCAGACCCCCAGAAACCACAGTGAGGTGACAGCCTCCTGGTTTTTTTTTTTTTGTCTTCGGATTCATCATCTAGCTTATAGCACAAATATGCTATTTAGGATAAAGCTAACAAATGGATTTAATTATCTATTATTTAAATGCTGTAGTAGACCAATATAATAACATGTGGAGTGGTGGGACAGAGTAAAGTGAACCAGGAAAATTATATAACTTTGGGAGTTCATAGTATTACTGTTTTTTCCAGGTGAAAGAAAGGTCTGAATTCCTGATTTTTTTATTATGAATCATCTGTGATGTGATGGACTGTACACATTTATAAGTATGCCTCATCTGAAATAACAGCTTAAATGGGAGTCAACACCTGAATAAATTTATAATAATCCCCAAGATGCATATGGCTTCTCCACCAACTGGACAAGTCATGTAAGCATATGATAGGAATCATTGCTTCGGCATGTTTCCAAATGTTTGATGTTGACACTAATAATTGATATCCTGCCAAGGATATGGAGTTGAATGGACAAAGGACTTGAAAGAAATGTGAAATTCCAGAAGCTTCCCTTTAACTGATAGTGTAGCATGATCTGCAGTTGGAAGCCACCGCCAGCTCTGGGAGGAAAAGGCGGGGTTTAATATTCCCAGAAGCAGTTACCATCTCAGAAACCCACTGGGGATCGCTATGAGTCAGCATGGAGAACCTTTTATTATTTCCACTCTTCAAATTAAAGAATTTAAGTGACTTCCCTAAGACTACACAGCTAATATGGTAGGGCAGAAGTTGCACCCATGGCTGTCGAATTTCATTCATATCACCTTATATCATTTCTTGTTCTCTTCTTCCTTTTCACCTTATAACTTGGATCACCTTGTCCTGAGTGGTGTTGGTGGTTTAGCTTCCCATGTTATTTCAAGAATTCCATGCTAAATACTTTATATCTATATCCATATATGTGCATATATTAATATATAGCATATATTGTACATATTTATGTTGATATAAAATATTATATTATACATTGTTGTGTACAATATATTGTATAATGCAAAATATATTTGAACTAATATTGTACATAACATATATCATTTAACAATATGTTAATTATGTTTAATATATAATATTAAATTTTTTCATATGTCATCTAATTTATCATATGCTACATATTTAAAATATATCATATTATAATGTATATTAACATACACATTAATCTTGTTACTATCCATATGAAGTAGATTCTGTTATCCCTGATAAAACAAATGAGAAAACTTAGGCTGAGAAAAGTTAAATTCTTAAGTCTACTAAGTACTATGAATAGCTCTTATGCTTTAACTCATCAAGTTAAGGAGACCAGACTAGAAGGAGTTCACAAAATACGTACTTAGTAGTGTAGGAGAATAGAAACAAGAGACTGGCATGACCCATAAGCTAGCATTCAGTCCTTCCTAATGTCTGACCCTTTCATACAGTTCCTCATGTTGTGCTGACTCCCCAACATAAAATTATTTTTGTTGCTACTTCATAGCTGTAATTTTGCTACGGTTAAGAATTGGGCAACCCCTGCGAAAGAGACATTCGACCCCCAAAAGGGGTTGAGACCCCCAGGTTGAGACCAGTGAATTATATGATCCTCTTCTTGCATAATAAAACCCTACTGTCTATGATACTTTCTGCTAAGTCTGTGAATCTGTGCCCTGAATCAGATCTAGAGACTGGTTAAGAGACCATGACTTTCTAACTTGGTGATAGGTCCTACATCCATCAGAATGGACAAGATCTTAATGGGCTACCTATATACTTCATTCCTTGATATTCAGCCAACCTTGGTGTAAAATGTGGTAAAAGGAACTTTTTCTTTTGTCTTGGAATTGATGATCAATGTCCATAGCTAAATGCAAAGAGGTACTAGGTACCCTGCAATGTACAAAGAAATATCAACAATTATGGCCAGACCACCCCCCTTCCCAAGATCAAACAAGACAGAGCAAAAGTCCTGAGCTTGATAGAGTCACGCCACACATGCTGGACAAGGGGAAGAGAAGTTAGGACAGAGGGTCATAGGTTGTGTGAGAAAAGCGGGATTTGTGACGAAACACTTTTCTTCTTCTCCCTCTGTGGGGGAGGGGGGGGAAAGCTGCTTCCTCTGCCCTCCCCAGTCCAATTAGATGAGTGCTGGATGGTTAGGCAGAACATTAAATCCAGCGATACTCACATATGTGTAAGACAGAGCTTTATATCAAGAAGGAATTATATACGAAGAAAACATCCCAGCCCAGTCTAGATCAAGTCCATAAGTTTGATACTGGTCTTTAAGAACCTCTTCAGACTCACGCAGAATGCTGGAAGATCACAGGGCAGTAATTGCAAAGTCATGTGACTTCAAGGTCTGTGGAAACACGACAGGATTCTGGCAGCTCTCAGGATGGCCTGTAGGCAGGGAAAGGCAGAGAGAAGTTCCCAGAATTCCCCCTCCTTATGAGGCCACACCCAGAAAGAGGCACCACTGAGCTGTGATCTAATTGACAGTTTGGATACCACTTTTCTCTGTCTTCAAGTTGACATAAAATTATCTGTCATGGAAGATATAGTAATGGAAGTCGCCAAGGGGACCACTGCTATTTTACTAAGTGTAGAGAGCTGGCAAGGGTCCCCAGCAGTGTAGGGAATCATAGACATAACTCTCAGGCCTGCTTCTCTTCTGGAAGCTTGATGGGTATAATCTCAACAATTATTGAGAAGATGCTTCGTAGTGGGGGACACGAGGGAGATTTGGGAAAGCCCTGGGCCACCCCAGCTCCTTGTAATTCTGGCAAAACATTGCAGCACTTCCCCCTCCCTATCCTTCTCTCCTGCCCCATACCTGGAAGTTGACATGAGAACTAGGGAATATATTTCTTTGGAGAGACCACACTCTCCAAGACTACTTCAAGTCCTCCCAGCTGTGGAATCAAATATGAGTGCCAGAGAACAGTAAGGCTCATGCCAAGCTTGATATGCCATGAATAACCAGACAGGCTTTTAATAGCCAAACATTATTGGGTCTGCTTACCACAGCACTAAGAAGCCAACAGAAATGCTTCTCTAAATTATTTATCCACAGGGAAACAGCTGCCTTAGTCAAGCTAAACTGCAACCCGCCCAGGTAGACGCTGCTTCCCAGGGCACTTTACAGCTGAAGGAAATTACTGGGACCAATTGCTGCTAACTGTGGCCAGGTCAGAAAGGAAGAGAAGATGTGCTGAGTCACACAGCAATAATAACACCTGACTCTCCTGACAAAGACCAGAGGGTAGAGTCCTATCTTGAGACTACAACCATCCATTGCCCAACACCCCAAACTGCTGGTCAATTAGAAGCTAGACAACTAGGAATGCATGGGCTTCTATTTTAGTCCAGATGGATGCTGTCCTCTTCCAAGAGTATTAGTCTATCAGAGTCCAATGACCTCAGGGGATTCTGTACATTCCTCAGTGGATATGTGACCAAATCTCATGGATGAATGAGCCTGTTCACAAGCCTCAAAACAAAGGATGGGTCTGTGGAACAGTCAATTTTTCAGAATAGTGACAGTGAGGTTGGTGCACCCAGAAAGTTGTCCTCTCTGACTTGAACTACTTCTTTTCTTTGACTCTGTATGTAATATAGACAGAGCCACATTCCTTGGGCCCAGCTGTTCATCCCTGACAAAGTCCACATAAGCAAGAGCTCAAGGCTGAGACAAGATCCAAAGGGTAAGCATGGCAAAGGGATGGGCCAGATAATGGCAGAGGGCTTCAGTTAGATTTAACAGAGGGTGAAAGACACTAATTTTTCGATAAAACTTCCTGTAACTTTCTTGCATATAAGTCCCAAGTCTTTTCTCAGATACAAACACTCAGGGTACGCAAGACTGAGCTCTCAAGAGTTCTTAGACCAGAAGTGGGGGGCCTACATGGAGCTAAGTCAGATACAGAGGGCAGAGCAGTCTAGACTCGGGAAAGCCAGAAAACACTGGTATGGAGCCGAATGACTATGTGATCAGAAAAGTCCTAAGAGGATCCACCCCCTTGTGTTTCCCAAGAGGTTCTGGATGAGGCCTGCCTATGACCTTACTCCACCATCTTACTTGCTTCTCTGCCAGGCACTCCTTTAGTCCCACCAATCTCTTTTTCCACCTCACCTGGTTCTCTACTCCCAGTCACCCTTTGTTTCAGCCATGACAGAATATTCCCTTTTAACAACTTTATTCCTTAAAGCCAGATGAGTTAGTGCCTTCTCCAAGGCCTAAAATCCCATTTCCCCTTCCTCTGTCTGGTCAACTCCTACTTACCCTCAGCGGGTCAAATGTCATCTTCTCTCAGCCTCTCCCTGAACTCCTAGAAGAGTAAAAATGTCAGAAATAAGAGTAACACCGACAGTGCCACACCAGTAGCAGTGCCAATAATAAACAAAACAAACCCCACTGCTTTCAAGTGGATCCCGACACACAGAGAACCTGGAGGACAGAGAAGAAGTGGTTCATGTAGGGTTTCTGAGGCTGTGAATCTTCACAGAAACAAATTGCTTCCTATTTCTCCCAAGAAGCAGTGGGTGGATTTTTACATCAGCCTTTTCCATGCTTAACCCACAGCACCTCTCTGTAAGGATAAATGATCATGATGACCGTCTCACTGTTCTAAGTGCTTTGTATCTGTTACCTCCTGTTCTCCTCATAACCCCATCAGGAAATTACATTTTAAAAATGAGGAACCTGAGGCACAGAGGTTAGATAAGTTATTTAGGGTCACAGGCCTACATTCTCCATCACAGAAAACTCACTTCTGATTGTTCGCTTGTATGGTCTTGAGAAGACATGTCTCAAGACAGAGCCTGAGCGGACCTACCTAGTTTCCTGGTGCTTTCAGGGAGCCAGAATCCAGGGGAATTTGTCCAGCAAAGACAAATTAGCAAAGAGCAAGCAAAGAGTGGCTCAAATCAGTGTCCTAGAAAACAACCTGCTGTCCCAGAACCCTCACCAGTCAGCCACCACACCAGGTGTGCATTAGCATTTGCTTCTCTGGTTTCTAACCTCACTTCTTAGAGTGGAGTAGAGTGGTGCTAGGCATGACATCCAGCAGCAAGACAACAAACGACAACAAACTGTCTCCTACTTCTCTTGCAACTTAATGGTCTTTTGGCTATTATACATGAAGAAATTCTTCCAATGGATAAAGAAGAGGAGAGAGAGAGATAGATAACATGAAATAGCAATGGAAATATTGAACCACCTCCATACTCCTGCCTAGATGTCAGCCACCTTTCCCCGGACACCACCATCCAGAGTCTGTTTCTGTGGTGGACACACCCAAGGACAAGGATGCTTGGGCACCAGCCCCTCAGTCTGCATGCATTCTGTTCTCACAGGTCTTCTTCTTCTTCTCTTCTCCTCCTCCTCCTTCTTACTTTTGCTCTTCCTTATGTCCCTAGACCTACTTCTTAATGAATTGCAAAGAATTATTGCTAGGAAACACATACCACAAAGTCAATCTGACTGAAATAATATTTCTCCATAGGCTAACTGTTCTCCCTTGTCTTCCTTTTATTTCCTTATAGATTGTTATCTGGCAACTAGGTGTTGAGCATGCCCTATCACCTTCTCCTGCCTATCTGGGGGCACGTGCATGCTTACACAGAACAATTCCCAACTACAAGCATGTAGACAGAGATTCATACACAAACTTGGAAGTTCTGGTTTCCCAATGTCTTTGGTTGTGTAGTCTTCACATAGACTTCACATAACAGGATGAAACCAGGTTGAGGCCTGCTTGGAGATCTGTTCTCATTAGTAATGGATATGCAGCAGGCCCAGAAGTTATGGCCTTTGCTAACTCTGCAAAACAATGAGGGGTACAAGTTGCTAACATCAGTAGTGTGGTCACTTATAGCTTAATCAATTAGAGCTATGTTCAGCCAATAGCAATGACTTAAGTGATTTTTTCCCCAAATTTAATGTGTATACTGACCACCTAGGGATCTTATTAAAAATTCAGGTGCTGATTCCATGGTGTTCACCTTCCCAACACAATTGCTGAAGACAAATGTGTGCATAAGCAAAAGTAGTGAAGAAAGTTGATGGTGCCTGGTTATCAAAAGATATACTGTCTGGGGTCTTAAAGGCTTGAAAGTAAACAAGCAGTCATTTAGCTCAGAAGCAACAAAGCCCACATGGAAGAAGCACATCAACCTTTGTGATCACAAGGTGTTGAAGAGATCAGGTATCTGGCATCAAAGAACTAAAAATTATATCATTGCAAATGAAAGAGAGTACAGATTGGGGACCAAAAACCAATCTGAAGATAAAGGTACATCCCCTTACAGAAGGGTCACTAGGAAGTGATGTGCCAGTCAGGCTGCAGTGTAGCAATGATGGAACATACAACTTTCCTCTAGTTTTTCAATGCTTGCTCCCCACCCCCATCATGATCCCAATTCTGCCTTACAAATCCAGCTAGACCAGAGGATGCACGCTGGTTCAGATAGGAACCAGAATAGATAATCCCTTGAGGACCAGTGATGAGAATGGTGATACCAGGAGGGTGAAGGGAAGGTGAGGAAAAAGAGGGAGCCAATTATAAGGTTCTACATATAATTTCCTCCCTGGGGTACAGACAACAGGGAAGTGGGTGAAGGGAGACATCAGACAGGGTATGATATGACAAAATAATAATAATTTTTAAATTATTGAGGGTTCATGAGTGAGGGGGGAGCAGTAAGAGATGGATAAAATGAAGAGCTAATACCAAGAGCTTAAGTAGAAAGCAAATGTTTTGAGAATGATGATGTCAATTAATGTATAAATGTGCTTGGCATACAAAGGATATATGTGTGGATTGTGATAAGAGTCATATGAGCCCCCAATAAAGTGATTTAAAAAAAATACAGACGCTGATTCAGTAGGTAGAGGGTAGAGTCCAAGACAGTACATTAATATCATGCTCCCAAGAAATGCCATTGCTGAGGTCCTTGGACTACAGCTTGAGTAGCAATTACTTAAACAATGTAATTTATTTCTCCTTAATGTTCTCAGAGTCCAGAGAGGGTCAGAGTAGTGTATCACTCTCTGGTGTCAGACTCTCCTGTTGCTCTGTGCCATCTGAATTCCATTTGCAAGGTCCTTCCTGAGACCCACGATGACTACTGGAGAACCAGCCATTACACTGGCAATCTAGCCAGTTCCCTTGTCATGAAGGAAGAACTAATAGAAGCATGCTCCTTCCCTAATAGAAATTTGTACACTTCCACTAAAATTTCACTAATCAGCATTTAGCCACCTGACCTCACTTATAACCATCTCTAAGGGAAACTGGAAAACATACTCTTTTTTTCCAGGCAACCAAGCAACTAGCTTGAACTTGGGAACTCAGTTACTGAGGAATTAGGTGAGGTTAACTGAGTTAATTAGTAATCTCCAACATACACAAAGCTGTTGTGAAAATATAGATCTTTCAAAATCTCTGTCAAATAGGGTGAGGTAGTTATATTTATAATTATAGTTATAATTGTCAATATAAGGATTAAGGGGTGGAGTCTAGCATATCAATCAGATCATAGCCAATGAGGCCTCTGTGTGAGCATGGCCTTCTCCTGAGAATTCTGGGAAACCTGGTATTTCCTTCTTGGAGGTGGGAGACACCTCCCTCTGCTGACTTTCCTGGGAGACATCGCAGCTGACAAGACACGTGGAACTACCCTGGTGCCCTGAGCTGGAAAAGTCACATAGACCTGCTCTGATGCCATCAGACCGCTAAAGCCAGAGAAGCCCTGTGGAGACCCCTACCAGCGCTGAGATGCTTACAACGCCACGGGATCCAAAGACTTTCTACCCACTGGCTTGTGATCGTCCTGCATTTGGCATCATTGCATGTGTTTCGTGAGTCTGAAGAGGACTTTATAGATTGGTATCAGACATATGGGCTAATATCAGACCTCTGGCCTTGGACTGGACTGGGTTGGGATGTTTTCTTTATGTACAATTACCCTTTATATTAAACTTTCTCTTATATATGCATGTTTATGAATTTTGTTTCTCTTTTCTACCCACACTAACACACAGGGCCAATTCTTTCAACATTCCAATATGAAAATATGAAAATAATCCTTATTTTTAATCCATCCTAAGTGTAATCATATTACAAGAATTGCATGCCCAGACTCAAAAGTGTGGTCACCTGTCAAGTATTAGAGTCAAATGGTTGGATTGAAATCTGTGTAGTCTTGGGCAGTGCTTCATCATCGTGGAATGTCCTAATTGATATTTCATCCATTCTCAGAGTCTTCTTTTTTGCCAGTGCTTTCAGTACAGCTTTGACTTCTTCCTTCAGCACCATTGGTTATTGCACACATATTACTTCCTGAAATGGAGGAATGTTTGGTTCTTTTTGGCACAGTGACTCTGTGTATTCTTTCCATCTTTTCAGTGATTCTGTATTCTTCCATCTTTTTTAAGAATCTTTTTTGACATCCACTTTGATCTTTCTTTATTGTATTTTTTAAGGCTGTTTGGTTTTCTTTGGGAATGAGGTTCTAACTGTTCTCCTTCATCAAGACTTCTGTCCTTAGTGTTCAAAGCAGCAAATCTGTGCTTGAGATGGTCTGGGAATTCAGGTGGGAGAGACTCAAGATTGTAATTTGGATCTTGTGAGCTTGTTTCATTTTTCTTTAGCTTTACCATAAACTTACTTATGAGCCATTGGTGGTTTATTCCATAGTCAGCCATTAACCTGGTTTTAGATGCTGATACCGAGCTTCTCCAGTGTTCCTTTCCTCACATGGAGTCAATTTGACTTCTGTGTATTCCATCTGAAGAAGTTCATGTAAACAGTTTCCCTTGATGCTTCTGAAAATACTACTCACTATAAATATAAATTCCAGATCTCCACCTTTATTTCTATCAGAAGGATGATATTTTGCAATGACTGTTACTTCCTCTTTATTTCCAACTCTTACATTCTACTATCCAATAATTATTAATGCATCTTGATTGCAAATTTGATCAAGTCACAGAACAGTCTGACAAATTTACGGACAATTGGTAGATCAGACACTCTAGAGACTGCTTTAACCAACTCTCACACTTGACATAAACCAATTTCCAGTAGTGTGTCTGTGAGCGAGAGAGAGAGAGAGATTTCTTCTTACATCATTTTGGCATGTTATCAAGACATTTCTTTTGATTCATGTACAAGTTCCACATGAGCACAAGGAAGAATTCTGGAATTCCCTTTTTAGAAAGATCATCCATAGTTTATTATGAGCCACACTGTTGAACTTTGAAAGAATGCTGAGGGGAAATAGTGTATCATCCCGTACACAAAATATTGAGAGCTGATAAATATGTGTTGCTCTTAGGTGCCATCCCATCAACTCCAACTCTGTAAGATTTTATATGGCAGAGTAGAACTGTCCTTCAGGGTTTCTAGGTTATAATCTTCATGGGCACATGTCAGATCTTTCTCCTGTTTAGTAGGATCAAACCATCAATTTAACCGCCAAGCCCTTAACCTAGCCATCAGGGGCTGATGTGAAAGGGATAGTGGAATTTATTGCTTAAGGGATACTGAGTTTCAGCAAAGACTGAGTTTTCTAAAGAAACAAAATCAGTGACACATGTATGTATGAGAAAAAAACTTTATATCGGGAAGAAATTTTTCCCAAGAAGACATCTCAACCCAATTCAACTCAATTCCACAGGTTCGATGTTCTTTGGACTCACAAAGTTGCAGACTGAAGAAGCAAAGAGGTGAAGCCGGGAGACCCATGACTACAGGTGGGCTCAGAGTTGCATGGATCTGAGATCCATGGGAACATGACTGCATGCTGACAGCTCCCAGGGTTGGTTGTCCACATGAGGCTTCCCCTGGAGGCAGGCACAGGATCCAAACAAGCAGGAAGGCTAAGGGATGGAGGGAGGGAGAGAAAGAGAGAGACAGAGAGAGAGAGAGAGAGAGAGAACTCTGCAGTGTCTTGTTTATTAAAAGGTCACACTCCTAAGCAGGACTCACCAACCTGTGACCTGATTAAGACTCCACTCCTACCTCCACACAGATACATCAAGTTGACATAAAAGCTTACCATCAAAATGAGGAAAAGATTTGGAGACTGATAGTAAAAATGATTACAAAATATACAAACTACAATTAATGTCACTGAACTCTACAGATAAAACTGGTTGAAATAGCATATGTATATATCAAAATCTATATTGAAACTTTCATTATCTTTTATTATTCATGAACCTTTGGAAGACTCTGTGTGTGTGTGTGTGTGTGTGTGTTTTAAAGGAGCCTGGGTAGCACAACGCGCTAACTCCTGGGTTGCTGACTCACCAGTTACAAACAATCTTCTTCTTAAAAAGAAGCCTCAGAAACCCTATGAGATCATTCTAATTTGGTTTATAGAGTTTCTAGAAATTAAAATTGATTTCATAGTGTAGTTTAGGGGTTGGATATGTCATCAG
Organism: Nesogale talazaci; assembly: GCA_004026705.1. Classification (NCBI taxonomy): domain Eukaryota; kingdom Metazoa; phylum Chordata; class Mammalia; order Afrosoricida; family Tenrecidae; genus Nesogale; species Nesogale talazaci. Next base: position 16,996 of record PVJH01020159.1, on the reverse strand, counting down.
AACACCTTTTCTAACTTCAGAAGGGGAGGAAAAAATTACTATCTTCATCATCTCAATCTTCACAATAGCTGATTTCTGTGACGTACTGTTCAAACACATCTATACCCTCCAACCTTTTCACCATTTATGGACCAGTCATTTTTACCCACACCACGCTCTGCTTCTCTTCTAGGTTACAAAATTCATTGCATGTCCACACAAACAGAAGTCTGTGCACCAAGACTCACAGTTCATGGGTTTAGGAGGGAACAAACAGATTACAATTCAGCATGAAGAATTACGAAGGGTACACTTATTACATAAAGATAAATTGCTATCCATGCCCATACACAGGTTTCTCTCAGCTTTCAACCCCTCAACCCCTCAGCTGCTAAAGCAAAGCCTTCAGCTTGATATCTGTCCTGTTCAAGAACGTGTCACAAAGCTCTTCAGATCTACCAGTAAGTGCCCAGAGCTACCCCACCCGAGGAGGAATCACTTCTCACTCTGTGGGTCTGAAAACTCACTGTAGCTGCCCTGCTATGTGGTCTGGGAAGTGCATAGTGCCGTCATGTGTTGGCCTCCTGATTTTGTTGCTGCCACACTTGCTGCTCCTCACCTTGTACCTCCTCTGATCATACAGCTTATTCCCAGGTCTAGAGAATTCTTAGTACAGGGATCCTGAATACACAAGATCCACTTTGTCCCTTGCTATTCACTTTGGTGAGAATGAGGTCACTCTTTCTGTTCTCAGATTGACTATCTTTTAGGCCTAGCAGGATAGTAAAACTTAGAAATCCTCTTAGAAATCCTGCATTATTAACAGGCTGTTCACTCTCTTCAGTTGTCCACAACACCTTATTTACATAGTCCCACCCAATCATTTTGTGAGAAACACAAAACTATGGTTGACTAAAAAACACAAGTCCATGCCATCTGTGTCAGTAATGTGCTTATGTTAATTTTATGATTGAAATGTAGGGGTGGAGTCTAGCCTGTTAATCTGGAGATAGCCATTGAGTATCCAATGAGGCCTCTATGTGGGCATGGCTTTCTCCTGAGACTCCAGGGAAATCTTGCAATATTTCCCTCATGAAGATGAGAAGCTATCTTCCCCAGTTGTTGGGAGTTAGTTTGAGAGATGATTAACCACAGGCAACACAGAATGGCGGCGGCTGGGAGGCTGGAGTAGCCGGTGGAGAGACCACATGGCTTAGCCCTGATAAAGACAGACCTCTGAAGCTGGAGTGGCATGCTGTTGATGGACCTGAGCCCTGGAAGCAAGGAGCCATGGGGAGACCCCTGCCAGCACCAGAATTCTGCACCCACTGACCTGTGACTTCCTGAGTCGGAAGCAGACTTTATAGACTGACTTCGGGCATATGGGTTAATATTGGACTTATGACTTTGCACTGGACTGGATTGGGTTTGCCTTCTGAGGATCACATTTCTTTTGTATATAAACCCTTTCCTTATACCTATATGTGTGTCTCTGAAATTTGTTCCTCTAGTCTATCCGGACTAACACACCATCTAATCAATTCTCACTTACCTGTTACTATAGTCCCAGAACTGTAATTCTTTACAGGAACAGACAGTCTCTTCTTTTTCCCATGGAATTTGAACCACCAACTTTAACTAGCCTAACTCACAGTGCCAACCAAAGTTAGAAGGGTCGTCAAGAAACATATTTCTTACCAATGAAATATACAATTTTCCTCTAGTTCTTTAAAGCTTCTCCACCCCCACTTCTGACTATCATGATGCCAATTCTACCTTATAGATCCAACTAGAGCAGAGTATGTACACTGGTACAGATAAGGGTTCCCAACACAGGGAATCCTGGAGAGATAGACCCCTCAGGACCAGTGATGAGAGTAGTAATATTAAGAGGGTGGAGGAAGGTGGGGGAGAAAGGGAAAACAGATCACAATGATTGATATATATAACCCCCACCCCCTGGAGATGTACAGCAGAAGGGTGGGAGTGGGAGACAGTGGTCAGTGTAAGACATGAAAGAAATAATAATTTATAAATTATTAAGGGTTCATGAGGGAGAGAGGATGGGCAGGGAGGTGAAAAGCTCAAGTAGAAAGAAAATAGTATGAAAATTATGATGGCAACATATGTACAAATGTGTTTGACACAATGTGTGTATGTATGAATTGTGATAAGAGTTGTAAGAGTACCTGTGTTAGTACGGGTGGAGAAACAAATTCATAGACATGCATATGGATATAAAGGTATGGTCTATATATAAGAGGAATAGGACATTAAGAAAGCATCCCAACTCAGTCCAGCACAAAGTCACAAGTCTGATATTAGCTCATCTGTCCGATACCAGTCTATAACATCTCCTTCTGACTCATGAAGTAACAGACCAGTGGGTGCAGAGTCCCAGTGCTGGCAGAGGTCCCCTCATGGATCCTTGCTTTCAGAGCTCAGGGTCCATCAACAGCATCCAGTGGTGGTAGAAGCAACTCAGTGCTGTGAGTGTTCTCCAGGTGGCTTTTTCAACTTCAGAGATCTGGTTCCATCAGGGCAAGGCCATGTGGTTTCAGCTCCTCGGATGCTGCCATTTTGTCTTGTCCATAGTTTGTTGTCTCTGAGACTAACTCCCAACAACTGGGGAGATAGCTTCTTGTCTCCCTGAGGGAACTATTGTGAGATTTCCCAGAAGTCTCAGGAGAAAGCTATGCCTACACAGAGGCCTCATTGGCTACTCAATGGCTACCTCCATATTAACAGGCTAGACTCCACCCCTACATCTCAATCATGAAATTAACATAAGCACATGACTGCCACAGCCTTGATAAAGTTAATTTTAAAAAGAAATATTTTTCTAAGTTTCCAAGTTAATATATGAATATTTTCACTACAATAAAAATTTAAAATTAAAACCTATGAGGTACACTTGCTCTGTGCCAAGTCTTCCCCTATACTGAGAATTCAGTGAGAACTAAAGCAGATCCTGCTCTCAAAATGCAGTGGTTGGTGAAAAGAGAAAAGCAGTAGGCGGGGAGGGGGCGAGAAGGCATTGGGAAAACCCAGAGGGGCAGAGGACTCGTAGCCTGTGGACAAGGAATGTGCTCCTGAAAGAGATGACTCCTGAAACATGAGCGGTGCCAGATACCAAGGGATTGGCAAAGGGATTGGAGAGGCAGAAGTAAGACCATGAGATGTATGCCTGGGACCATGGCATCCCAAGGCAAACATCCTGCAAGCCACCACGGCCCCCGTGAGCTCACAGTCCAGGTTGATAACCTCAAGTCAAAAAAAAAAAAAGAGCGTCGGCCTATTCAGTACATTCTTTGTAAAAGAAAAATAATATTTTCTCAGCCCAATGTATTGCTTGCTTTCATAAAATCTGAGTAGCCAGCAATAAGTCACTCTTGCCCACTCAGTGCTTTGACTGGTAAGAACCGTAGAGCACCAGCAGCACTCAATGAGGAATTTTTCTTTAAAACTCCTAAAACTTACCTGTCTTGCTAATTTTCTTCTTCTTCATAAAACATTTGGCATGCTAAAATTTTATCATTCTTAAAGATTTTGCTTTTATCAAAAACATATATCCTGAAGTAATAAAAAGCAGAAATTCAGCAAAAGTCTATTGCAGCATGACTTCCAATAGCCCAAAGGTGGAAGCAAATGAAATGTTCACCCACAGTTATGGGAGACAAACAAGTCTCATATCACAGAATATTTCTCAGCCATGAAGAGTGATGAAGTTCTGATACATGCTATGGCATGAATGAAGCTTGAAAGTTACATATTGTGTAACCCCACTTAAATGAAATGTTTAGAATAGGCAAAGACATAAAGTCCAAAACCTAAAAGTGTCTTCCAGCAATGGGAGGGGAGACAAAAGGGGGCCTTATTGCTTAGGAGTCATATTGAAGTCCTGTTACGGAGGATGGAAAATTCAGAAATGAATAGTGGTAACCTTTGTACAGCACAATGAACATGTCACTGGATTGCTCAATGTTAAAATGACATGTTTAAAAGGGGAAAAGTGGGCACCATTTAAAATGTAAACTAGTTGTACTGAGATTGTTAATAAATGTTGGTAACCTTTTAAGGATTTAAGTTCTCTTAATTAGTGGCCTCTATTTTACCTCTCTGTGTTCAGATATACATTGCAATGGCTACACAGACCTCAAAGACAAAATTCATGATTAATGGGTTTATTAAGGAAGTTAACAAATTGCAGTGCCAATGGAGATACTCGGAATTGTTTTTTTATCTGGATATGCTACAAAGTTGCTTCAGGTTTGCTAATAAATGCTCAAAGGGGCATACCAGCCATTTATCTCAAGTTCAGTGAGGCATCATACCTAGATCCTTATATTAAATTTCCAGAGGACATCCCCCCTCACAAGCCACAGCCTGAGAGCACTTAGCTCCACTTCCATGGGTCAGCAAACTCAGTTTCCCCAATTAAATGCCCCAAAGCACCCTACTCCACAAGCCAGCCTCCCACACAAAATTACTTGATTTTACCTGCACTGTGAGTTGGAAGTGTACCACTTACTTGGAAGTGTACCACTCTGCCCCATGCTCTGGTTCTCGGTCCTTCTGAAGCTATAGCTGTCACCTGGATCCAGGAGGCACACTGTACAGAGGGCACATGCCACTCCTGACCAGTGATGGGAATGATCCCTTCTCCTGCTTCTCAGGGGATACCACTTCAAGAAATCCTGCTCACAACTACTCCCAGATGAACCCACTCAGTAACTTCCCCATCTCCTTACCAGACCCAGGCAGGGAAATGCCATTTTGTGGGAGTTAGAAAGTTCGACTAGCAGAGCACATTAAATAATTTTCTGCCTCTGGAGGAGATTAGTGAATTCACACAGTATTTTTTAAAGCTAATAAGATATAAGAAAATAATAAAGTACATATTCCGCCTTTCCTATGTGATCTGTACCACTGTGAAAACTAAATACAAGAGGAAAGTGTCTCTTCATGGAATAGTCCAACTAGTCGACGAAGGCAAAATAATAGGATCAGAAGATTAGTGTCTAAAGAATTAAATGAATCTAAGTAATGATCAACAACAATAATACAGAACAAAAACATTGCCACATCTCCTTCTCTCTGAATTCCCTCCTATTACTATCCTCTCCTAAAGTCCCCTATGATTATATTGGTCTCAACCAAATAATCCAGAGACATCACCACCTCTCAAGATCTTTCATCACACCTGTGTAGCCCCTTTGACCATGAAGACAGCATAGTCACAGATTGTGGGGACAGGGACATAGATGGCTTTGGGAGTCCATCATGTGACTGACCACATTCACTGAAGGGGAGCAGGTCATTCCCAAGTGACTACAGTTAATAAACTGGTGATCCATGTGTGCTTTCTACCCATGACATCCTTCCTTACACAAAGAGACTATTCTAGTGGACCTAATTGCCTTTCCTCTGATCTTTGGAGTGCCCACCTGCCAATCACCATCAGGCCTAATGCTGCCTCCACAGTTCACAGCTCACCCTGGGACAGAAGCTCCTAACTGATGCCAACTGCAACAACCTTCCTCTTGGAGGAATCTTCCTGCCTGAAGGGTTTGCTCACACCAGGGGAGCTCTTTGGCACCATGAAGAGATTTCTGTTCACACGCCCATGAACAAGAAGTTTTCCATTTCTGGACATCAGCTCCCTTAACTGGTAAAACTAGTAAGGAAGACAAAACTTGAGAGAAACTAGATGATTAAAGACAGGATTGCGTGTGCCTATGATAAATCAGGGTGCAGCACATCTGTTTAAATTAAACTCCCTTAGATTCTCTGTCAGAGGATGGCAGTATCAAGAACTGAGGATAATGCAGGGAATCTTGGGAGCCTTTCCAGGGGAAACCTTCTCGGCTTCCCCTTGGTGTTGTTCCCTGCACTCACTGTGAAGCCTATGTCCCCAGGCTATAATCCATCTTCTCATATGAAGACTCTCTCACATCTACTGTGTCATTAGGCTTTTCAAGGACACAGATTTCATCTCATTTCTACAATGATGCAGAAATGAGAGAACACAAGAGCACACATCCAGTTACTACCTGCCCAGTGATGATAATTACAACAATGTTTGCTTCCAATTTTTGCAAAGAAATAAAGAAATAGGACCATAGAAGTCCCATTGGTACCCTTCCACAGTTCACTTTCCCTCGCTAAACTTACTCCTCCCATTCCTAGAGGAAGCCATTATTCCCACTCTGCTGTTTCAAGATTGTTCTTCATTTAATGTGTTTATGCATACATAAAAGTAATGATAATAACTGCAAGCCCATGACCATAGGGTTAGCTCTGACTTAGAGTAACACTGTAGGACAAGGTAGAACGGCCCCTCCAAGGTCCTGAGACTTTAAATCTTTACAGGAGCAGACACCCTCATCACCCTTCTGTGGAGCACCTGGTGGTTTGATCAGCTGACCTTACCGTTAGCGATGCAATGTGCGACCCACAAACTGTGCCACCGGGGCTCCTTTGTAAGTCATAAAACACAAGATAATGCTCCCAAGTATTTAAATAATAATACATAAACAAACAAGAAAAGCAATCAAGTGCTTATCTTGTTTTAGAAGGATATGTGTGTATGTATATATATGTGTATATATATATATATATAGTCATAATAAAAGTGCCATTCTGGAACTTGCATCCATGTAGTATTCAATTCAAATTCTAAGTTCCCCACCTGCTTCCAAATATCTTTTATAGATAGTCTTTTTAAGCAAAAAAAGGAGAGTACATTGTTTTCTTTGGTATATTGCTTCTTCTGTATATTTTTTATAATGTGAAATTGACCTCAGTATAAATCTTTAAAAAACAAGTCCAATTTTCCTTTAAGTTTTTTTTCTGTATAAAAAGCGTGTGATAAAGGACATAAACACTCATTTATTCAAGTAAGTACCATTCAGTGATATTTGTACAGAACACTGAGAATCTAGACATTTCACCTGAGTCCCTTCTCATCCTAAAGAGGTCAACACTACTATATCTTATATCCCCATCAGTTTATTTTAACCAATATTGAATGTCATATAAATATAGTAGGCACTCTGGTATCTAATTTCTTTCACATAGCATAATGTCTGGCTTTCATTACGCTACAGTGTGCAATCATGAATAAATCACAATTCATTTATCCACTTAATATTGACGGTGGTTCTCATTTGATTATGTAAATAAAGCTGAGTTGAATATTTGAACATGCATTTAGATGGAAATATTAATTTATTTCTCTGAAGTACATATATAATAATGAAGAGTGAATGACTAGGCCATAGGGTCAATATATTAGCTTTAGTATACACCAGCAAGAAGTTTTCTAAAGTGTTTGTATTAATTGCAATCTACTAATAATGTTAGAGTGCTCAATTGCTACATATTCTAATCTTTCTAGTTTTAGTGATACTTAGTTATAAATAGCAGTATCTTGTTGTGATTTTACTTTTAATTTCCCTGGTAAGTAATGAGGCTGAGTAACTTTGATTTGATGATTGATCTTTGTGAATTGTCTGTTCAATTCTTTGCCCCATTTTTAATTGGTATGGAAAGGTAAATTATCAATAAAAGATTTCTGTTGGTTTAATATTGCAAATATGTTATCCAAGTCTTTAATTTGTCTTGAAATTCTCTTAATATTGTCTTGTGATACAAAGATACTCTAATTTATTTTTTGTGAGAGAGTATGAATGAGTGAGAGAAAAAGACACTTTAATTTTAAAGAAATTCTAATTATCAATTTTGTAGATTTAGTGTTATTGTGTTTTTAAAGAAAAAGCAATATTTATTGACACAAAAGCCATGGGGATTTAGTCCTGCATTTTCTTTTAGGAGTTTTATTGTTTATTTTTCTTGATCTATAATGCATTTCAAATTAATTATTACTATGATGTGAGATAGGGATCAAGATTGCTTTTTTCATGTTGGATGTATAGTTGGTTTAGCACAATTCATTGGCAAGGCCATCCTTTCTGCATGGATTAGAACACTTTGTTGTAAACCAAGGGATCATACATATAGGGAATTATTTCTGAACTCTATATTGTTCCACTTCTATTTTTTTGTTGTTTTGTCCTTGTGCCAAAAATAAGCCTGTTCTGATTATGAATTATTGTCAGCCTTAAGACAGAAGAATTTGTTCTGCTTTAAAATTGTCTTGACTATTATAGATCCATTTATTTTCATATAACTATTAGGGTCCAGGTATGAATTTCACAAAAAGAAGTCAGCATGAAATTTACCTAAGATAGCCCTGAATCTGCAGATTGATTTGGGAATATTTGACAGCTTAAAAATATTAGTCTTCCAGGGGCTGAGCCCCGGTGGCGTAGTGGTTGTGCGCGGGACTGCGGCCCACTGGATTGGAGGTTCAATTCCCAGGAGCAAAAGTTGGACCTCCTACACCCACCACCAGATGGCAGTGATGCCTAAAAAAAAATTAAAAAGAAAATATTAGTCTTCCATCAGTGACCATGGTACTTTTCTCCAGTTATTTATGTTCTCTTTAATTTATTTCAGTGTGTGAAGGTCTTAAATATTGTTTCCATTATCTAGTACTGCTAGGAAATAAATACTCCAAGCAAATGACTTTAGCACACACATTTATTTGCTCACAGAGTAAGATGCTACTAGTACAGAATCAGGCCACTGTAGCTCCAGGAAAATGTCCCAACCTCTTTTCAGCTTTTGCTTTTCAGAGTTTTTCATGTGACATGGCATCTATCTTCCCCCATCTCTGTTCAGTTCTCTGTCCTCAATTTTCAATGTTGGTGTCATGTCTCAAAGGTGGCTCTCAGGTGTGGGGAAGAGAGGGAACACCCCTCTCACTCTTCCCCTAGTTTCTCTTCTGATTTACCAGTCTACCTGACCTAGTTATAGATTTGTGTCCAGTGAACATCCTGCACATGCCACAGTTCTGTATACTTCCTTTCTACAGTGTGTGAAGAAACCCTTTTTAATAAGTATGCAAGGTTGTCCTTTCCATCCTCAAATCTTGTAACTGGAATCACTCAACATCACCATGATGTACTACTTTAGATAAGGTATTATTATTATTACTAGTTGGGATTTAGTACATATATCACATTTTTCCATGTTTCAATTATGTCAAGTAGAATTGTACAATTGGCAGCACAATCATTTCCAAATATTCTTTTTCTACATGGACTCCTGGAAATCATCTTCCTTTTGCTACCCCCACCACCATCACTGCCCCCCTCCTCCCTCACCATTATTCCTCTTGCTGTGCCTAGGTTCATCCAACCTGGGACTCACATACAGAAAAACAGATAGCACAGCTTTAATTTGGTGACCTCCACTGGCATAACACCCTTAGATACAGTCTAATATGACAAACAAAACTATACAGACCAAAAAGACAGAAAAATTTGGAAACTAGATCAGGTTTAACCTGCATCAGAGTGGATTCTACCAATAAATTTTTAATAGTTGGAGTCATATTTATGACTACTATCATCTATAGTTCTCTCTCAAGCACTTTTATGTGACCATTTTTCTCCCATCCCTCACTTTTAGAGAAGGAGGTTCTCTGGAGACTTATTTCCTATGTCATTCTACAAGGAATCTTGGGCTCTCTCCCACTGTCAACCATTGCCTTCTGTTCACCAGATTCTCACTTTGTAGGCTCCGATACCAATCTCTTCTTCAACTTTGGATTGTATGGTTTGTTTTATGACTCACCATGGTGAAAAGTTGAAAGAAATATGTGTATTTTAATTGATGAGTGTAGTGTTATAGATTGTTTATTACCATAAATTAAATTACTGATGCTTTTCATATTTTACATTTCATTTGACTTTTTATTTGCTTTTTCTGAGAGAATTTGCTAAAATCTCCAACTCTACATAGCTGTAGAGTTGTAGCTCTTTTCTTTCTTTTTTGTTTGCTTATTTCACATATATTAAGTCTCTGTTATTAGCTACACACAAATATATGATTGTTATTTCTTTTCATTTAAGTAATCCTTTTATCATTATGCAATTCATCTTTTATTTGCATTGGTATTTACAGCTTTTTTTTTTCCGGACAAAATTTCATTTATTCTAATTCAGAAGTACATATTTCACAATATATAATTACATATTGTTCTGAGACGAATCACTATGCTTTAATGATGTTCAGTTTGTAACAATGAAAATACATCCTGCCTCTCAGATATTTACATGAGGGTTCATCGCAGTAGCAAAACGACAGGGTTGAAGTAGCAAGGAAAATAAGGTTATGCTTGGGGTCACCACGACATGAAGAAGTGTCTTAGAGGGTCATGGCATTAGGAAAGTTGAGAACCACTGATCTAATGGAAGCCAATGACTTCATTCCCATGACCATTGTCACTCCTCCCTCTTCTGAAGCACTCTACTCCTACTGTCCACTGCAAGACTTTGTTTTTTTTCTCTCAAAAATCATTTTATTGGGGACTCATACAGCTCTAATCATAATGTATACATACATACATACGTAGTGTCAGTAGTTACATCTTTTCTGGGGTGGGGTGGGGTTCTTTTTTTTTTTTTACAGCTTTAAAGCCAACTGTTTCTGATATTAATATAACCACACTGTGTTAGTCCAGGTAGACTAGAGAAACAAATTCATAAACACGCATATGGATATAAGGGAAAGGTTTATATACAAAAGGAATGGAACATTGAGAAAGCATCCCAACCAAGTCCGGTTCAAAGTCATAAGTCCAATATTAACACATATGTCCAATACCAATCGATAAAGTCTCCTTCCAACTCACGAAGCACATACAATGACACCAGGACAATCACAGTCCAGTGGGTACAGAGTCTTGTGTGTCCAGCGGCTAGAGAAGCATCCCAGCATTGACAGGGGTCTCCCCATGGCTCCTCGTTTCCAAGGCTCAGGGTCCATCAGCAGTATCCTTGAAAAGTAGAAGCATCTCAGCGCTGCTAGGGAGTCTCCCCGTGGCCTCCCAAGCATCTCAGAGGTTTGGTTTCATCAGATTAAGCCCATGTGTCTTCTCCTCCAGCTCCTCCAGTCTCCAGGAATCAGAATCTATGCTGCCAACTTGTCTTGTCAGTCAAGCATCTCCCAGGAACTGAGGAAGTCTCTCTTCTCCAATTGGAAAATACCATGAGACTTCCCAGAATTCTCAGGAGAAAGCCATGCTCACACAAAGGCCTCATTGGCTATCTCCAGATTGACAGGCTAGATTCCACTCCTAGATTCCCAATCATGAAATTGACATCAAGTACATGACCGTCACACACACCTTTCATTTGGCCAAAATGTGCACAGTTTAACTTTTGCCATGCTACTATGTACTTATATTTGAAGTGTGTCTCATTAATAACATATGATGGGATTTAATTTTAGTCCAATCTAGCAATCTTTGTCTCTTAATTCTGAATACCATTTATTTCTACCATTTTACTATTTTAAACAATACCACATTTTCATCTTTCTGGTAGATGTGTTGCAAATACACAAGTATATGTGATTTTTATCTCATATCTAGAGATGAATTTGTGAAATTGTATCTCTCCATTAAATTTTTAGCATAGTCTTATTAATTTTTTTAAGGCATCACTGCCCTGGTGGTGGGAGTAGGAGGCCCAGTCTTATTAATTTTTAGTGGTTATCTCAGAGATGTATCTTGACTTTGGGAATTTACCTTAAAGTAGATTGCTTAATCTACTCAAGTAACAGAACACTTCAAAACACCTATCTTTTTGCAACTGCCATTATATGTTCTATTTCTACATTTGTTGTATATGTGTCATAGGACATTACTCCTGTTGCTTCAACAACCTAATAATCTTTCATGTGTGCTGCTGCTCTCCAAGCTCAATTCACTTGGTCTGCAGTTCTGTTTCTACTAGGTTATTTTACAGCATTTCTTATAGTGTGGGTCTGATGATAATACATTTTCTTTTGTTTTGTTTTTATGAAAACAATTTTGTTTTCCTTTCATCATTTTAAAGTAAATGTTTTTTAATTTTTGAAACAATCACTGAGTTACCAACTTATAGGAAAGTCAAAAGTCCTGTAAGAACTTTTTTCCTGAACCACATGAGTATTTTGCAGCCTGATGCTCCATGTACCCTGAGTACATTACAGTGCGTGTTTCCTATCAAATACTCTCCAGCAGATCCACAATTCATGTCATCAAATGGATTTTAATTCATAGAGATCCCATGTGACAAAATAGAACAGTATTTTTGAGACTATAATCTTATTTTTTAAAATTACATTATTGGGGGTTTGTACATTGCTTATCACAATCTGTACATGCATATATTGTGCGAAGCACCTCCACATGCCTGCTGCCATCCTTTTCTACCAGGAGTCCTCAAACTTTTTAAACAGGGGGGCCTGTTCCCTGTTGCTCAGATCGTTGGAGGGCTGGACTATAGTCTAAAGTGACCAGACTCCCCACTTTTGGTGGGACAGTACCGATTTAAAACAATTTTTCCTGCATCCTACAGCATTTTTTAAAAGTTCAAATTTTTGGAAAGAATGCACAACAAGTTAGGAAACAGCGGGAGAACAGGAAGGAAATATACCCTCTCTACCATCACCATCCTCCTCTGGTAAATGGTGTGCCACTTTACCAATGTTAAAATCTGGTCACTTTACATAGTCAAAAAATAAAACAACTATGAACAAATTCACTGCAGGCCCAAGACGGGTTGGCTGCTAAGCAGGTGGCAAAGACACCTGGCAGACCAGATAAATGTGGCCCACGGGCTGTAGTTTGTGGACCCCTGCATTTGTTTTTCTACTTGAGTCCTAGACATCAGTTTTTCATCTTTTTCCCTCCATCGCTGTTCCCCCTCCCTCTCTAACCCTTGATATTTCATAAATTATTATTATTTTGACATATCTTACACTCTCCCCTCACCCACACCTCCAATGTCCTGTCCTCCAGATAGGAAGTTATATGAATCATTATGGGAATATTTCGCCAGATCTTTCTTCCATGGAGCTACTGGATTGATCCAAGCCATCAACCTTTCAGATAGTAGCTGAGTATTTAATTCTTGAACCATCAAACTCATTACAGACATAGCATACCTTTCAAAATGAGGAAATCAACAATGATGTTGTATCATCTAATCTAGGAACCTATTTAATATTTTCCACTTGCCTGGATAATATATGTGCTTTAAAAGAACCATGCTTTGCATTTAGTTGTCATGTCTATTTAGTAACCTTTGGTTTAGAACAATTGCTTGATCTACCATGAATTTTCATGACCTCGATATCATTGAAGACAATAGGCTAGATATTTGACAGAATGTCCCTCGATTTGTATTTATGTAATAGTTTGAATTTCCAGCATTACTTTCAGGGTTCTTTTGAAAAACTACTACAGAAGAGGTGCTGAGTTACTCTCTGCTAGCAGCCTGTGTGAACCAAGGTTCTGTAAATGATAAAATTCAAGACCAGAGGAAGCAATAGTAATAGAGCTTAAGTTCTGAGCACGTGGTTTGCTATGAATGAAAAAAGAGCCCTTTTAGTGCAGTGGTTCTGAGTTGGGCTGCAATTCACATGATTGGCTACTTAAAACCACCAGCATCTCCTCAGAAGGAAAAATGGGCTTTCGAGTCCCATAACGAGTTAGTTTTAGAAACACAGAGAGGGGCGCTTTGAGTTCTCATTGATCCATGCTAGTGAGTTTGGTTTGATTTATGGATGCCAAACAAAGCCCAAAACCCATTTGCAAGGTTCCCACATGGATTAAGTCTCCCCTCTCACCATTGAGCAGGGATGTCAGGAGTCTTCCTATCAGACAGTGCATTAGAAGACAGACTGATTCAAATGTACTCCGATTAAAATGTGACAACTTATTATTTGTTCTCTTTTTTACCTATTTTAAATCTGGTCTAGTTTTTAAATACCTTTATCTGAACTGAATTTTTTCTCTGTTTTTTATTGTTATTGGGTTTTTTCTTTTGGAAAGTGATTTAGTATGTATTTCTGTGTATGAAATACAGGATGAGTAAATCTTGACTAGCAGTTTCTTAGGGTTAAGGCAGGAAAGGTTGGGGGGATGACAATAATGAGTGCAATGAAGAAGAAAGTGTTCAAAAATTGATTGTGTTGATTACACAACTCTTTTTAATATTATTAAGCTATGGAATTGTATATGTGAACTATATGTCAATAAAACTGTTTATAATAGGTGGTGCTTTCTAGCGCCCTTCTCCATTAAAAGGTTATTCCTTTCCTGTTTGAAATTAGTGAGTAGGTATTTTGAAACTGTTACTCATTCTGCTCATCATTGATTTGAGTTTTTTCCATTGTGTGTGTGCATATGTGTGTGCAGTAACAATCTATATAAGAAAGCACTTGCCATTTTAACATTTAACATGTAAAATTCAGAGATACTGGGTTTCCTGTTTTATTGAAAAGGTTATAATTCACTGTTACTGCTAATTTGATGTCTACATTCTATCTGATTCTCTCTGAGTCACTTGTCCCTAGTGAATCACTTCAAGGAAGTGTCTGTGTCTTTTCTTAATTATTTTATAGTTGTTGTTAAAAGTATGCACGGGGACTGCGGGAAGATGGCGGCAGATAGGAAGCCAACGCCCGGAGCTCCTGGAGATCGGTGAGTGGGGGTGACACAGGGAAGGGTAGGGCTCTCAAATTGGGTTTTGTGACTCCAGGAAAGCTCAGAGCCTCCTCTGAACCAGGAGCAGGCGCCACCCGCACGCCCACGCTCTCCACGGACGCCCGGCACAGACGCCGCCTGCACAGACGCTGTGGGTTCTTTGTGCCGGCGGGATCCAGGGCACCTGCTCCGCAACCCTGAGATCTGGGACCTGCAGTTAACCAGCGCCCGCGCGCGCAATCGCTGACCAGTCCTCCCCACCCCAAGGTGCCCAGGGGACACTCCACGCAGACCCACACCTCTCGCTCCCCACCCCCAGGGACTCCTGTGTCCCCAGCACAATGGTGGGCCAGCCCCTTCCCACGCCGGAGGCCCGCGCCCTTAAGGTGCGCCACCACTGCCCAGAATAAGATCAAGCCATCCCCTAAACCCAAGCGTGCCCACCTGGGCCACACTTTCTAGCAGGAGCGAAAGGAACACCCCTCTCCCCACAGTCACCAGCACTCCTCACAGACGCTGCCGGCTCAGGGCGCCCACCCCAAGCCCCGTGACAGAGAGGTCCACTTTACATTGTCTCCTGGGTAAACAGCCAGCCGGTCCTCCCCACCCCAGAGTGCTAGAGGATTTTTTCCCACCTATCGCCCCTAGCCAGGAACAGACCACCCAACTCCCACCCATCCCCTAAACCCACTCCCCTGCTCAGCCAACACACTCCATCAAATCTGCCAGGCCTAGCTGCAAACAATTCCTGAGGGAAGCTATAATATAAGACCAGCCTCCTAAAGAGAGACCCCAGGGCCACAAAACACCAAGGAAAATGCCACCTAATACGAATAAATCAAACAAAAAACAGCTAGCAGCTTCCACAGTATCAAGAAAAGAGAAACTGGATCCGACGCAAGAAGATCAGCTGGACCTAACAGCAGTCATAGAAAAAGTGGAGATTGATCAACCACAGAAAGCAATCTTCAAGATGTTACTACCACGGTATGCAGCTCTTGAGCGACGCATTAAAGAAGAAAGAAGAATTGATACAGGAGATAAAGGCCCGCACCAAAGGGAAATCCAAGAACTAAAGAGTGAGCTAACAAAAACTAATTGTAAGCTCTTAGATTTCAGCCAGAGAATGGAGGAGGCAGAAAACAGGACAAGTGACTTAGAGGACTCACAAGTAGAAATTAATAAGTGGGAGAAAAAAATCTAACAAGTCTATGAGAGAAGCAGAAGAAAATATTAGATGCCTGGCTGATACTATGAAAAGAAACATTAGGATTATCAGTCTGCCAGAGGATGAGGCATCAAGAAAACCAACATCCAAAATAGTGAGGGAATGCTTAGAGGAAAACTTCCCTAGCATAATGAATGAAAGCCATATAACCATACAGGAGGCTGAAAGAACACCAGCTAGACTAAACCCCAAGAAGAAAACACCAAGACATATAGTTGTTAAACTATCCAATTATGAAGAAAAAGAAAATTATGAGAGCAGCTAGGGAAAAAAGGGCAATCACATATAAAGGCAAACAGATAAGAATATGCTCGGACCTATCAATGGAAACTATGAAGAAGAGGAGAGAGTGGAG
This sequence comes from Nesogale talazaci, assembly GCA_004026705.1. Classification (NCBI taxonomy): domain Eukaryota; kingdom Metazoa; phylum Chordata; class Mammalia; order Afrosoricida; family Tenrecidae; genus Nesogale; species Nesogale talazaci. Next base: position 829 of record PVJH01020159.1, on the reverse strand, counting down.
CAGCATATTCTGAAAATTGCGGGAACAAGATACAAACCCAAGAATACTCTATCCAGTCAAATTATCTATCAAAATTGATGGAGAAGTAAGAGTCTTTCCAGACAAGGAAAATCTCAGAGAATATGACAAAAGGAACCCAGCCCTACAAAAGATTCTCACCGACCCACTGGGAGAAGAACAACATCAACGACCTAACACACGCTGAATGAATCTATCCAGAAACAGTCAAAGGGATAACAGCCCCCAAGATAACTCTGGCTCAGAGACAGAAGAAAGGCAAGTATGAACCACAAACATATATTGACACAACCTATGGAAATAGAAAAACACCCAATCCAAGAGCGATAAGATGACAACACAGAGTTCACAGATAGATGTAATAACACTAAATATTAATGGATTGAACTTAGGCTTTAAGAGACAGAAATTAATAGACTGGCTTAGAAAATACACCCCCTCAATCTTCTGCCTACAGGAGACACATCTTAAGATCACAGAAAAAAATATATGGAGAATCAAAGGCTGGAGAAAAATATACCAAGCAAACAGCAATTCCAAAAAAGCTGGAGTAGCAATCCTAATATTAGATAAAATTGACCTCAAAGTGCAAACCATAATAAGAGACAAAGCAGGACACTATATAATGCTTAAGGGAAGGGTAGACAATGATCCAATAAGCATCTTAAATATATATTCCCCAAATGAGAGACCTGCAGAATATGTAAACCAGACACTTCATATGATGAAAAAAGAAATTACAGCCTCAACAATTATAGTGGGTGACTTCAACACACCACTCTCTGAGAAGGACAGATCACAGGGAAAGAAA
>PVJH01020158.1:0-41296 GCA_004026705.1 Nesogale talazaci | reverse complement strand
GAGAGAGAGAGAGAGAGAGAGAGATATGGGATAAATGTAGAACAGAATTCAAAATTATAGAAAAGATCAGGTTTGCTGGGTTGATAGAGAATAGTAGAAAATGTGAACTTATGGTCTTTTGTTCTGAATCAGAACAACCCAATAGGTAGAATAAATCACCAAATCAAGCTCACTGCCATCAAGTCAATTCGAACTCAGCGCATGCCTACAGGACAGAACAAAACTGCTCTGGTGCGTTTCCAAGGCTGTAAATCTTTAGTAGAGTCTCATCTGTATCTTGAGGAGCGACTGGCGGTTTTGAACTGCTGACCTCGCAGTTAACAGTCCTTCACATAACCACTATGCACCAGGGCACTTATAGGATGGGACAGAGCTGCTGAAACAGAGCTGTTCAGAGCTTAAATCCGACCCTAGGGATTCCTTTTTAGCCAAACAGTAGCCATATTTATAAAATGAACAACCATACTCATACAGTGGTTATTAACAATCTGCATACAACACCAAATGGGTAACATTTGGCCAAAAACAAAGTTCAGAAGGCAGAAAGGATCAGGAAAAAAGTCTGATGGAAAGGGGGCATCCAGGGAGGACTTGAGAGGAACAAATGCCATGAAACAAAATGTGTATAAATTGTTGAGTGCAAAATTTATTTGCTCAGTAAACATCCACATAAACCATAATAAAATGTTTAAAAAAGGAAAGCAGACAGCAGCCAAATTTGAACCACTGGCTGCAGTTTGCTAACCTATGAAGAAAGACTTGAAATTATGAATGTTGAAGGGATTCACTTTGATGTCTGCCTTTCAATTTTTCATTTCATTTTATAATCAAATAGATGTTCCATTTTCTCTACAGAGTAGCTCACAGTGGTTGGAAGAATTATGAATTTATGAAAAGGTATTTGGTTAAGAATTCTCATTCCCAAATCTGTTTCCATTCATCCTGTTTTCCCACCCTCTGACTTCTTACAGGTAACTACCCAAAGAAGTTTTTTATCTATCCTTAAAAACACAAACAAGGGCCTAGCCCGAGTGGCATTGTGGTTGTGGGCAGGGCTGCAGCCTACTGGGTTGGAGGTTCAAATCCAGCAGCACTCTGCAGAAGCAAGACTGGGCCTTCTACTTCCACCACCAGGGGGCAGTGATACCCCCCCCAAAAAAACAAAAACAACACAAACAAACCAAATACCCACACTCATTGCCATGAGTCAACTCTGACTCAGGACTCCCCTACAGGGCAAAGCAGAACTGCTCTATGGGTTTCTGAGACAACTTCTTGTTTTACTTCCTCTTCTTTTTAAATCATTTTATTGGGGGCTCATACAACTGCTATCAGAATCCACACATCCATTTCTTGTGTCAAGCACATTTGTACATTTGTTGCCATCGTTCTCAAAACATTTGATTTCTACTTGAGCCCCTGGTATCAGCTCTTCAATTTTTCCCTGTCCTTCTTTACAGGATTAGAAAGCCCTGTCTTTCTCCTGCAGAGCAGCTAGTGGTTTCTAACTGTTGTTCTTGAGAAGACAGTCCAATGTGCAACCAGTCTACTCCCAGAGCCCCATTTCAATAATTCCAGATAGCCCCCCCAAAATTACTTCCAGATGTCCACGGGTGTACGTGAATGCAAACATAATTATTATTAATTCTATTTCTTACCTGAATAGTAACATACCTATGTTACACATGCATATGTAATATATATATCATTATAGGATACATACTATTCAATGATAATAATGTTCTTCTCCCTTGTTCTTTGCCTTAGAATCTAAATTTTGAGCCCTAGAGTTGCAGGCCAAAATCCATTTGTAGACTGCCCACGTGGATAACCCTCCAGTGAATTCTTTCTGACCATTAACCAGGAATGTGAGCAGTCCGGTCCTCAGGCAGAGGATATTGGAAAGTGGATTGCCACCCCTGACCTCACAGCTTGACTAGGTGTGACCTTGACAGAGATTGCCACATTGGGGCCACATACTCAGGAGGTATACCTTGACATGTCTTGGTCAGAAGGACCAAGCTCTGTAAGTCTTCTGTGTAGCATGATCTTCCCATCCCATTCATGGCCTCATTTTCTTTTCTGTCTTTCTGCTGCAACTGTAACAGACGGATCTGTCACCAATCATGTTTCTGACAGCTTCCTTTGTTCTCTCCTGTCCTAGTTAAGCTTTCAATTCTCTGTAAACCTTAGAATACCATTCCAAACACGCTAATTATCTCCCATAGCCAGATACCGAGTCTTGGTCTCATCTTTTCTTTTCGAAGAATTAATAAATGTTCTCTTAAGATATTGAAATTTGGGGTCTCTTTTGAATCTTAACCCACAGGTTACAGACAGATTCTCACATCTACTTTAGAGGGTCCTCAAGTAGATTCAGCCCCAACTGAGTTCCAAGTGACCATTGACCAGCAAAGTGAAGAGCTTTGCCAGCAGGCAGAGTACACTAAGAAGGAGGTAACACTTCTAGCCAGTCCAAGGAGGGGGCAGTCCCCCCTCCCTGATTTGCTTAGGTGTGCCTGGATGGAAATATGGGTACTAGGGTCATGGTCATGAGTCATACTCAGCCTTGGTCGGCAGGACCTGAACCAATCTTATAAGCTTTCCTAGCTGCAATGGCATATGTGTCCCAATCACACCCCCTTTCTGCTTTTGGCCTCCTGCCAATAACTGCTGATGAAAGGATCTGCAGCCAGTCATGATCGTGTGCCATTTCCTTTGTTCTTCCTTCTGTGCTCCATTTAAGTGGCTGTGTTCTGTGAATCCCAGGGCACCATGAAGCCTTCTCAACCTTCCTAATGCCACAACCCTTTCATACAGTTCCTCATGTGGTAGTGATCCCCAATCATAAAATTATTTTTATTGCTACATCATAACTGTAATTTTGCTACTGCTATGAATCAAATGTAGATATCTGTTATGCAAGATGTATTTTCATTGTTACAAATTGAACATAATTAAACATAATTCAAGCACAGTGATTAATTATAAACAGTATGTAATTGTATATAGTGAAATATTTATGGGTTTTCCAATGGTCTTAGGCAACCCCTGTGAAAGGGTCTTCTGACTCCCAAAGGGGTCATGACCCACAGGTTGGGAACTGCTGCTACGGTAGCCTCCTGCTCAGGTCTTCCTCCTCTAGGTGATTTGCCTTGGTCTTGCCTTTGTCCTTGCTAAGACTTAAATGCACCTCTGTAAATTATATTTGAATTTAGGGGCTTTTTGCTCCCTTAGGACATTTTTCACTTATCAAAATATATGAGACAGTGTTTCCCACATAATTACTGAGTGTTTTTGACTGCACAACATTCTATTATAAGGCTGATAAAACCAAAGATGTTTGTTTTTAAATAGTCCTTTGTTGATAAAACCTTGAGTTGTTTCCGGTCGTTGGCTCTTTCAAAAAAGGTGGCGTGATGAATGAAATCGCATAAATATCATTTCATGTACAGCTGTGCCTGCAGGAAAAAACACCTCAACAAGGAGTGCTTTTTTGTTTGTTTGATTGTTTTTTACCAAAGAATAGAGGTCCTACTATTTTGCAAGGACAGTTTCTGGCACCCGCTTTATGGGAGGTTCTTGCCTCTGATGGGCTGCGATTCCACAGTTGGTTGAATGAGGTTGCCCGCTTGCGTGAATGCTTTCTTGAAGCAAATGCTATAGCGGCACCCTCATGATACCGCCTGGCCGGCCTTTTTAGGGCGACTGTGCCTCCAGAGCTGTGTCTCCAGGTGACAGGGGACTTCTTAATGTCACTGAGGGGTACATCTACATTGATTAATCCCTTTTCCTCTATAGACACATGAGTTTTTCCCCTACTCCTTCCTTTCCTTGTTGAAATCATTGCTGAGACCCCATTCCTCTATCCATCTCTGAGCAGGTCTGCCCACCTGCAGATAAGCCACATGTCAGTACCCAGCGTGAAGACTGTGACCCATGGCACACCAGGCGTAAGGACAACACTTCATTTATTTGTCACTAGAAATAAATATTTCACAATATATAATTGCACATTGCTTTTGTGAGTAATCACTATGCTCTAATGATGTTCAATGTGTAACATGAAAGTCTATCCTGCATCTCAGATATTTACATGATGATTCATAACAATAGCAAAATGAGTTATGAAGTAGAAATGAAAATAATTTTATGGTGGGGGGGGTCACCACCACATAAGGAACTGTATTAAAGGGTCAAGGCATTAGAAAGGTTGTGAACCACTGATCTAATCCAAAGTACTCCTCTCCTCACTCCCAATGTGCAGAAAGGAAACTAACATCTAAAGAAGGTGCGTGAGAGGCCCAAGATGGCTTTCAAGTCCTTTACAATAGGAACATTGGAACATCTTGCTGTGTGACTCCTATCGACTCACTTCCATCAATGTAGGTGCTGTAGTGGTGCTATTACTGTCATGGCCTTTACCTGGCCAGTGTCACAGCAGGCTGGTTCCCAATCTCAAACTGGGCCCAGCTCTGACATGCAAGGTGTGTTCTAGAGTTGTACAGCTGGAACCCCATCCATGCTTCTTCCCCTGCTTGAGCTGTCTCTTTTTCCTTTCTCTCCAACTCTAGTATTCCTCAATAAAGCATTTTCACAAGGACCCTCTGCTTCTAGGGCAGTTTACCTCAGACAGACAGGCATCTGTGTGGAAGAATGAGTGTATGACACTCACAGCCTAGTTAGGGGCTGTGAGATTGCAGAAAAAGGATAGTTTAATAAGTTTATTGACTGTCAAGTTGTTCACTATACAGGTATTAAATAGGAACTACTGGGTCCTCATTAGTAGATTGCTAATGATTTGCACTTGGAATGTGTGACATATGGATCTAGGAGAATTAGAAATTGTCACAATTGAATGGAATTCACACAGATATATACCCTAGGCATTAGTGAGCTGAAATGGACTGGTTTGGGCCATTTTGAATCAGAAACCCATCATATGACTTACTATGCTAGGTGTTGCAACTACATAATTTTATATCAACTTGATATATAAAAGTGTAGGGGACGTATTCAACCTTTCAATCAGGTCATAGTTTGATGGTGTCTCCTTGCAGATGTGGCTTTCTCATAAGGAGGGTCCCAAAACCACCCCACCTCACTCCCCTCTGTCCTGCTTTCTGGACATCCTGAGAGCTTTTGGAACCCTGACATGTTAATCCTGACATGTTAATCTGAGGTCATGTTTCCACTGACCTCTGATCCACACAACTTGTGGCAGCCTGAGTCTGAAGTGGAACTGATGGACTACTAATCAGACATGAGTTGGATTGGACTGGGATGTTTTCTTAATTTATAATTACTTCTTGATATAAAGCTCTTTCTCACACATATATGAGTGTCAGTAGATTTGCTTCTCTACTCAACCTGGCCTAACACACAAGGAATAACACAATCAAGTGAACTGGCTTTGCATTCATTGTATAATAGGGCATTGCAAACCAGTCATGAAGTGTCATGCTGTTTGTGATCTATCTGCCTTCAAAGAAATTCAATCAATGCAACTATTATTCAAATTTATGCACTGACCACAATAACTAGTGATGAAGAAATTGAATAATTCTACCAAAGACTTCAGTTGGAAATTGACCAAACATGCAACTAAGATGCAAGTATAATTACTGGTGATTAGAATACAAAGTTTGGAAACATGAGGAATGAACAGTAGTTGGAAAATATGAACCTGGTGATAGATATGAAACTGGAGATTGCATGATAGTATTTTTACAAAAACAAAGATTTGTTCATAGCAAATACCTTTTCAATACAAAAGGCGACTATACACATGAACTTCCCCAGATGATTTCCACTGAAATCAAATTGACTATGGGAAGACATGCTGGCGAAGCTAAAACAGACCAAACCCTTACTGTGGTACAGACCATCAATTGCTCCTATGTAAGTTCAGGTTGAAACTGGAAAGAGGTAAAACAAGTACATGAGAGCCAACAACCTTGAATCTATCACATCTGAATTTTGAACAAATCTCAAGAACAGACTGGTGCTTTGGATGCTAATGATGGAAGATCTGATGAGCTGGGGGAGGACATCAAGATTATCATTCATGAAAAAAGTGAAAGGTCATTAAAAAGACAAAAAAGGAAATATTAAAGTGGATGTCATAAGAGACTCTGAAACCTGCTCTTAATAGTGGAGTAGCTGAAGCAAATGGAAGAAAGGGTGAAGTGAAAGCCGACTAGACATTCTCAAACAACAGCTCAAGAAGACAAAGTCAAATATAACGAAATGCGCAAGGGCTTAGAATCTGAAAGCCAAAAGGAAAGAACATACTGAGCATGTCTGAAACTGAGAGAACTAAAGAAAAAAGTCAAGTCTTAAGTTGCGATCTTGAAAGAGTCTATAGACAAAATGCTCCATGATGCAGGAAGCATGAAAAGTATATGGAAAGAATACACAGAATGATTGAACCCAATACAGCTAGTTGACATTCCACCATTTCAAGGGGTAGCACATGTGCAAGAACCAAGGGTGCTAAAGGATGAAGTTCAATCTGGACTGAAACATGAGGCAAGAACAAGACTCCGGTAATTGATGGGATACTGAAAGAAATGAGCTGGGGAATCACTGGACTCACTTATCTATGACAGGAAATTTGGAGTACAGCTGGTTGGCCAACTGACAGGAAGGAGAACCATATTTGTACCCATTCCAAAGAAAGGTGACCCAAAGAATGCTCAAATTATAGAACAAAATCACTGATATCATATGCAAATAAAACTTTGCTGGAGATCATCCAAAAATGGCTTCAACAGTACATTGACAGGGCTGCAGGCCAGATTGAGAAAAGGACACGGAACAAGGGATATCATGTCAGATAGATCATGCCTCAAAGCAGAGAAAACCAGAAAGATGTTTACTTATGTATAATTGATTATGCCAAGGAATGAGACTGTGTGGACCATAGACTAAAGTTAACCTTGAGAAGAAAGAGAATTCCAGAATATTTCATTGTACTGATGGAGAACTTGTACATGGATCAAGAGGTAGTTGTACAAACAGAAAATGGTATACTGCATGACTTAAAATTAGGAAAGCTGTGTGTCAGGGTTATATCCTCTTGCCATATTTGTTCAATCTCTATGCTGAGCAAGTCATCAGAGAAGCTGGTATATATGAAGAAGAATGTGACATCATAAATGGGGAAAGGCTTATTAACAACCTGTGATATGCAGATGATACAGTCTTGCTGTGTTAGTCTGGGTTGACCAGAGAAACAAATTCATAGACACTCACATGTATAATAATGAGCTTTATAACTAAGAGCAATTGAATATTGAGAAAACATCCCAGCTTAGTCCAGGTCAAATCTATAAATCTGATATTAGCACCTATGTCTAGTACCAATCTATAAATTCCTCTTCAGACTCATGAAACACATGCAATGATGCTGAATTCAATAAGATTAGAGGCCAGAAGGTGGAAAGTCATGTGGATCCAGTGGTGGTGTAATCATCTCAGCACTGGCGTGGGTCTCCATATGGCTCCTCCAGCTTCATGTGTCTTGGCATCAAGAATACAAAGCAGAGAGTGTGTCTCCCACCTCCAGGGAAGAATACAGGCGATCCCAGAATCCTCATGCCCACAAAGAAGTCTTATTGGCTATGACTTGATTGACTCCACCCCTTTGCAAGTTGACAGAGATTATGTAACTGTCACACTTGCTTACTGAAAGTGCCAGAAAACTTGAAGCATTTGATGATGAACATCAAGGAATATAGCCATTATGGATGACAACTCAACATAAAGACCAAATTCCTCACAAATAGAGTCATAGTTAACATCATAATAAATGGAGAAAAGCTTGAATTTGTCCTTTAACAATTTTAAACACCAGTCAAGAGATTAAAGGACAAGTTTTCTAGGGTAAATCTGCTGCACATGAGCTTTTTTGAGTACTGAAAAGCACAGATGTTACTCTGAGGAGTAAGGTGTGCTTGAGCCAAGACAGGCTATTTTACATTGCTGCCTATGCATGTGAAATTTGAACACCGACTAAAGAGAGTCAAAGTAGAATTGATGCATTTGAATTTTGAGGCTGGAGAAGAATATGTAAAGTATCATGGACTGCTCAAAGGAAAAACCAACTGGTGTTGGAAGAAATACAGCCTGAGTTCTCCTTAGAGACACGTATCGTGAGACTTTATCGCACATATTTTGGTTTTTTAAATTATTTTATTTTTAATTGGAATTTAACACATATATCATTCCCACAGTTCACCTCCATGAAACAGTATTATACCATTGCTTCCTGTGGCTGTTATGAGCCTATGCCAATTTCATGATTGAGATATAGGGGTGGAGTCTACCCTGTTAATCTGGAGATAGCCATTGTGTAGCCAATTAGGCCTCTGTATGGGCATAACTTTCTCCTGAGACTTCTGGGAAATCTTGCAATATTTCCCTCGTGGAGATGAGAGGCCATCTCCCCAGTTGTTGGGGGTCAGTCTCTGAGACAACGAATATGGACAAGACAAGATGGCAGCGTCCGAGGAGCCAGAGGAGAAGCCACACAGCCTTCCCCTGATGGAATCAGACCTCTGAAGCTGGAGAAGCCACGTGGAGACTCCTGCCAACGCTGAGTTGTTTCTACCACCACTGGATGCCATTGATGGACCCTGAGCCCTTGAAGCTAGGAGCCAGGGGGAGACCCCTGTTAGCGCTGGGACTCTGTACGTACTGGCCTGTGACTTTGTGAGTCGGAAGGAGACTTTATAGACTGGTATTGGGTATATGGGCTAATATTGGACTTATGACTTTGAACTGAACTGAGTTGGAATGCTTTCTCAATGTTCCATTCCTCTTGTATATAAAACTTACCTATATATCCATATGCATGTCTATGAATTTGTTTCTCTAGTCTACCTGGACTAACACACTATCACATTTTCCAAACATTCTTTTCTTTCCTGGATCCCTTGACATCATCTCCCTTTTTTGTTGTTGTTGTTGTTGTGGGCATCACTGCCCTCTGGTGGGAGTGGAGGCCCAGCCTTTCTCCTGGAGAGTTGCTGCTGGATGTGAACCGCCAACCCAGTGGGCTGCTGTCCCGCACTACACCACTATGCCACCAGGGCTCAGCCCAACATCATCTTCCTTTTATGTACGTCCTCTGCTCACCCACTACTGTACCGATCCCCCCCACCCCCCTAGAAACCCGTATTCTACTTGCTGTCCCCATAGGTTCATCATTCCTGGGTTTCATATACTGAAAAATAGAAAAACATGGAACCGAAATTCAAGCGGATGATCATAACCCATCTGTATCTCACATACTTAGGACATGTTGTCAGAAAAGACCAATCAATCTTGGGAGGAGGATGCCATGTTTGGTGGAGTGGTGGGGCAGAGACAAAGAAGAAGGCCTTCCAGGATATGGTCTGGCACCATGGCTGCAACCCTGGAATCAAAACCAATTGGAAGGAAGGACGGTACAGGACTGGGCACGGCCTTGTTCTGTGTGTACAGGTTCACTGTGGGTTGGAACGGACTTTATGGCGCCTAACAAAAACCGAGTCTTTCCCCTCCATTTCTAATATTATTCCTCAATGATTAGACTTGCGTCTACATTAAAAGCTAATTGGAATCATACTTTTCTTGTACCTGGCTATCATGCATTGTAAATTAGTTTCATAATACAATACACCAGATTATAAAAGGGCCTGACTTCTACCTGGCTCTGTGAGTCCGCCTGTTTTTTCCATAGTGCTTCTACTCAGTCTTCTGTTTAGTTTGTCCAATGACCTTGGAAGAGCTTGAACTTTATTTCTATTACTGCACTGATAGTAGACCGGTTTCTGGAACAGAGAAACTCCTTGCATAAGCTCTCAGTCTGGAATCTAGTGCATTACTTTCACCCACAAGAAAAGCCGGGTGGCGGACAGGTTTGAACGGCAGGTTGGTTTTTTATGTTCAGTCATGCTTTTTAAGTCTCCTGCTTCCAGCATGAGTTTTTTTGTAGCAAAAATTAATTTGGTACCCGCAGTGTACACACACACACACACACACACACACACACACACAACACACCACTTTAAGGTGAGTGGCAAACACTTCTGGTTTTGGGGAAAAACATGCCAAATAGACCTGGGCATTAAATCAGCCAGTTTCTTTTCCAATGCTAGGCACAGGCTGCATTTTTATTAAAAAGTGAAAGGCACCAATCACAACAAGACAAAGTGAAAGCATTACTGTCAATTGGATAAGAAGCAAAAGTATAGCCTTCTACTTCATATGGGGTGACAGCTGATGAAGTGTTGTTTTTGCCCAGACCCATTGCAGCATCATATTCAGTGAAGCATAACTTGGGAAAACACAGTCCATTAACCATGAGGTTCCACTTCAAATGCCTTTGGGTGCTTCTCTGTGTTCCAACCTCTTAATGTGTTGAAGGCTCTAGCTGGCCAATCCATGGTACCTATAAGTCTGAGTTATAGAGGTTGGCTTGTAAATACAAGGAAACATATACCTGATTTTCCACTGTGTTAAACTCAATTTGGCATGAAACTCAAGTATGAAATGGAAAACTAAATCCTCAGAATAGAATGGACAATGATGGTCTAAATACAGATATCATCTCATGTAAATGTGATTTGTGACTCACACATATGCAGCCCAGGCAGGTTTGCAATGACATGACTGACATCAAGGAAGGTGGGGAGAGCTGCACCCAAATGACTCCAACAGTGAAACAAATTTAGGTCTGCTGCCTCCTTCAGGTCGCTGGAACTATCTAGAGCAGGGGCGCTTAACATGTTGATCACGGTCTACTAGTTGATTGCAAATGTAGTGTGAGTAGATCGCGTGGCATTAAAAAAATAGAAATAAGCCTATCATCAATCCCATCACTTCACTGATATACAGCACAGCCAAGCAGGTGCAATCGTTGTGCCAAATGCATGTGCAAACAACTGTGCTAAGTACAGCAAAGCCAACAAGCTACTTTATCGCCAATTTTTAGATCTTGGGTTTTTTTTTTCTCTCTTAAACACAAGAAAGGGTTTTAAAAGGAGTGGGGGAGCTGGACCACGTAAGAAGACGAAAACATGGGATTTTCATATGGAATGGGAGATTTTGAAACTACAAGCCAATATTCAGCTGAAGTCCAGATTACATTAACAGTTCTGGAACTTACTCCCAGAGGGAAAGGACCCAAACATGAGAAAATGTGCTACCTCCTTGACTGCATTAATTGGCTCTTCTTATTGATGTGTCAGCCTTTTCCCACAAAAAGATCATTAAGTCCAAGTACTGTTCTACCATGACTGACTGATGATCACTTGGAAGTATGCTTGAGGTTGGCTTTTAGCAGTTACTGTCCAGACTATGCATCCTTGGCTCATTCCATTTAGTGTAAGTCATCAGAGTCAACTCAGGTCATGACAAAAAATGTACATAGTTAATTGTGTTGTGCAATATGGACTCATGCTGTTATGCAAGATCCATAAACATACATCATACGTATAAAGAATTATCCGTGCATTTATGCATAAATGTAATATATAGAAAAATAAATATATGTTTTACATTTTTGTAGTTGGTAGATCATTTTGACTTGTTCATTTTATAAGTAGCTCACATGCTGAAAAAGTGTGAGCACCCCTGATCTATAGGATGTTATGTTGGTAATTGATGGGGAGAAATCTAGGATCGTATTGAAGGCATGCATTCAGAACCTCAAAGTAGGGTTAATGGCTTTAAAGGGGCAACTGCAGATTCAGAACACAGATTGTTTGATCACTAGTCTTTACTGTCTACACACCCAAGAGCCAAAAGGAGAGCAAAAGAAACTCACATCAAACTTTGTTTCCCTGAAAGATATGTAGGCAATGACTGCTTTGCTAGGTAGGATTCTCCTGTAATAATTCATAGTAAGAATTGTTAATTGGTGTGTATATGTTTTCATTTAGGGTCCTATCATCTTCACCTTAAAACATGGATATTCATTTCTTAATTTTAAGAGGAGAAAGCTCAAAAACCATAGCCACTGCCCTTGAGTTAACTCCAACTAATCGCTACAAAAGCCCACAAACCACAACCCTCACTCTGCGCTCAACCGCACTCCCATCAGGTCATTTCTGACTCAGAGCAACACTGCAAACTGCCCGTGTGGCGAGTAAAGAGACGATAACTCTTCACAAGAGTAGAAAGCCACATCTTCCTCAGGCGGAATGGCGGTGGTTTCACATTGCGAACGCCGTCATCAAGAAGCAGCCCAACACGAGGCACCAGGGCTCCTGCGCTCAGGCAAAGAGGAGGCCCACTGAGCATGACAGGTTCACAGATCATTAGAAATCGTGTTCCTCAACCTGTTTTGCTGCAGTATATAGTGTGTGCTCCTAGTTCCAGGCTCAATTTCACATGGTGGTGCCACATAAGATGTGGATGTTTAAACAGTGCTCAAAAGCATTTTCATCAACATCTCACTGCACCCCTGTGGATGAGGAATGACTTAGTGAGGTTCAAGTTGACACTGCACGGGGATGTGCCTGAGCTTCCTTCCACTGCTGCCAAGAGGTGGGGTGGAGAATTGAACCCAGGGTCTCTGGTACTAACCTCTGCTCCCCCCACAGTCTCCTCTCACTTCTATCCGAGGTAGCCCTCCTTCATTAGAGATTTTTTAATTTTAAAAATCCTCTCAGTTATCATGAGGTTGAAAGCTCTCCTGGGAAAGAGATATGAGCAACTCAGGGCCAGTGAGTTGATTTTGACTCAAGTGCCCTACAGGACTGAGCAGAACTGTGCATTTCTGAGATGGTGAATCCTTACAGCACAAGAAAGCCTCATTTTCCCCAAGAGCTGCTGCTGGTGATTCTGACCTGCTGACCTTGTGGTGAGCAGCCCCATACTTACCCCACCCTGCTATTAGGACTCCATAACTTCATTTTGGGGCATCTTCCTAGTTCAGAGTAGCTTGGTTGTATTAGGCAGTGTGTGCAAAAATGTGTACAGCTTCAAATGGGACTGTGCAGAAGAGGCCTTATTTGACAAGAAAATGTTCCAGCGAAAATTAATCTCTTGCTTTAAAATTTGCACTCAAATTTTGTTAAACTTTGTCTTCACCCCCAACTAACAGTGTGAAGTACAGACATAAATTACAAAATCAAAAAGCATTTAACTTCAGAAAGATTTCCTATTTTCTGAGACAGCAAGTATGAGAAGCCTTCTCTTTGAATTCTTTCTTACTTCAGCTAGGACTACACAGATAACCCCAAATACTGGAAATATCATGAACCAAGAAATGCCAGTCTATTATGCTTTTAAAAAGACTTTCTGTTATATTGGTCTAGTGACTCCATCTTTGGGAGGGTATGGGAGTGAGTTACAACAATGTTCTGCACACACACACACACACACACACACAGAAACATGCATACCAATGCTCATTACAGCGCTTCTCACAACAGCTAAACAGTAGAAACAACAGCTAAGTGAGGCCATTATCCATGATGAAACAAATGCATCTGGAAAACATTATTCTGAGAGAAATTAATCACAAACATACAAACATACGATTTCACTCACATGAAATAGGGAACCATATAAAGATGAAAGTTACAAAGAGGAGAGAGAGAAGGGACAATCTCTGTCAGGGGGCTGAGTTTCCTGTTAATAATGGTGGAATAATTTGCAAACAGAGAGTGGCGATGGTTGTTGACATGATGAACATAATATCACTGAAGTGTGCATGTAAAAAATATTCACTTGACAAATGTATTGTTATATAAGTTTTTACCACAATAAGACTTAAAACAATGTTCTGCAGCTCTTGGAAGGATTTCCTATGGAAGAGAAGGTGACTCAATAGGAAATTTGGGAGGAAAAACAAAAATTGAACCACTAAAAAAATCCTACCGTATTTTTCTGGTCATCTAAAAAAATCACCAATTAAAAAAATTAGTTCCTTATGTCAAAGTAAAACAAAACACTTTGTGAATGAACAATTTAAAAAAGGATGACAACTGTTATGAGGGAGTATTCGGAATGACTTAAAAGAGAAAGATCTCATCGCATCTTCAGAGAGGTACTCAGGTTTTGTAGTTAGAATCTTTCAGATGAGGATGCTCAGGTTCCAAGAGCTATGTGTCTTGTGCTGGAGGCCCCTCCTTGTCAGGCTGTCAGTTTCTAAGCCCTGTTTTTTCTTCAATTTAATTGCCTCAGATGGAGTGTGATGGCCTCAGGACAAAGTGCAGGAGGATAGAGTGTAGTGAAGGAGAGTTGCTACAAAGGTTCATGGCTTCATGTGCATATAAATGAAGATGAATGGGTTTAGTGCCTAAAAGAGGAGCTGGAAACCAGGATCGATGAACCTAGAGAGACAGCAAGTGAATTAAGAAGGGTTCCTGGTACTGTGGGTGGGCATGGGGGGTGAGGGGTAGAGGGCAGAGAAAAGGGGAGCTGATGTCATGGAGTTCAAGAAGGAAGGTAAAAATTTTAAACTGATTGTGGTAGCAATTGTTCAATATTGCTTTATGTGATTGAACTATGGCCTGATATCTGTATTACCTCCCAATGAAATGGTTTTGAGGGCAAAAAATGAAGTAAATAAAATCATGACACACACACATGAGGAACCAGAGATAGAGCATGCTTATCAAGTAGTTAGAAAGTGAATCTCTTAAGTTTAACTGGTCAACTCTGATTAATTTTTATCGACGCTCAGATTTTCAGTAAGAGAATTGTGGAGAATAGAAATTGAGTTACATTTTATCCAAAGGGAAAAGGGAGATTAGTTCTTGAGAAGGGTTCTGAGTATTTATAATTCTTTTCTAAAGCATGTTTTCATATACGGTAATAGGTGACTGGGACAAAAATGAATGGGAAGTAATGGGTATGTAATTTAGTTACACCCAAGAATTTATTCAACAGCAAGTCCTATTTCTGTTTCATTGAAGTATGCACAATTAGAGGTCTGCTTGCTGTGGCAGTCCTGGTATAATTGAGAAAACAAGAAAGAAAAAAATAGAGAAGTGAGGCTAGCCATTTCCCAGCCTTATTAAATGCAGTTTCTCTACATGCACTCCTTGAAGCAGTGGTTTACAAAGGAATGGTGGTTTGTCTACTTCAATGAATAAATTAAATGTTGGTGTCTCTAATAGGAAATATTAAGCATTCCCTGCTCCCACTACACTATTTTCCTGTAAGTTTTGGGTTTTATCATCTGAAAAATATGTCTAAGTCAATTCATGGTTGAAGATTATGTTGTAAGCATTTGGGGTTCACATGCCAAATTTCTAGTGTAGCTCCATCGTTAAGAAGGGCTTGGTTACACTGGGGGTTTAGAGGAAGGATCAACTTGCCTGTTCTGATTTCTTCTCATGTCAACTTCTGAGTTCTTTTGTTCACCACAGGTGCGTACTTAGGCTCTCATTGTGCGCCATAGCAATTCTTGTTTATCTTGATGCTAGTTGCAACTAATGCCTTCCCATGGACCACACCTGAATCTATGGAAAAGGTCCCACATTGCTCCTACTTCTGCCGCTTTAATTATTACTCAACTTGAATGCCTCTGCTCGATCCTCTGGGACTTTAAAGAGAAAGCTAAGTGGGTTAATGACTTGCCTTGGGCAGAGAGTCGGCAGGTTCACACTAGCTCAGCTGAATCCTTCCCTATTTTGCTGCTGAGTTTGTCCAGCCAGTTGTTAAAATGGCACTTGTGATCAGAGTTCTCACTAAAGTGGGAGGCTGGGCAGCCACCCAATGTGAAAATCACAAATTGACATTCCTGACTCCTTACGGCATCTGCGCACCCGCGGTCCTAAGTGCTGTAGTACTGCTCAATCCAGCCATAGAGATCCAACGACTGATGGAACTATGCTTGCAATATTTACTTATTCATTTCATAAAACTCATTATATTTTGATGAAACTACATTTGTATTCCTTGTGTTTGTTATTTCAGTAAATAAACATATAAAGAGCAAAAGTGTCAAACAACCAGAGGGGCATTTGAGCTTTGTGGTATGCCCCCAAATCCCAGAAGATACTGTGAGTGAATTATGAAATTCCTGAAAATTTTCAAAGACCTAAATTATTTTCTGAAAAACTGCTGTAAATTCACTAGAAAGGGAAAGCAGTTTTTCAAAGATGACTTTAATATGTTCAGAGAAGAGAAGTTGCCCCTTTCTAATGTATCGGGCACAATGGTTATGGTTTAATTGGCCTACCTCTAACGTAATGGGATCCTACTCCTTGAGTGAAGAGATGGTTAAGGATAAATCGCACAGCCAATGATGCTTGGATAAAAGCAAAGAATATTGCAAATGAGGATGCCAATCAATAAGCAATATAGAAATATCTTTATTGTTGTCAGGTATTATTTTGATTAAAATATCAGAAACTATTGTTTATAGTATAATCCAACTGTGTATCTTTTTAATTGTTATTATTCAAATATTAACTTTATGAAATAATAAATTACCTTAAGGCATTTCTGTTTTTTATACTTAAAATGGTCATTAGGGCAGCAAACTGTTGTTGTCAAATTATTTTGATCCCATCACTACAGGAAGAGGAACTAAAGGGAGGAGAAGCTACAATCTCCAGACAGAAGAGCAGAACTTCCACTGGAACCAGTGACTGGGCCTGCGCTGTTGGGGCTCTCAGATCCATGTCTGAGAAGGTGTTCAGAAGAAGGAAGGCTGGAGAGACTTGACTATGGAGTGGTTGCTTTCTTCATCTATAGCTACAGTCTTCTAAAGTTCATTCTTTTTTGCTCATGTTAATGCTGATCATCTCTACACCAGATAAATGAGTCTATTAATTTGCTTAGAACTTGACCTGCTTAACTTGTCCTCTAGACCCTTGATTATAGGCTGTTCCCAGCCTGAATTACCCTCTTTCTTTGCCATTAGCTTGCTGCCTTTTTAACTTTCCTTTCGTCACTCTCCTCTCCAAGCTTTCTATGGTCACCGTTCCCTCACTGCACTCCCCTTGGACTTAGCATGCATAGTGCTCATTCGGCCCAGAGCACGTATGGATGGCAGTAAGTGCTACAGAAACAGGCGGCATATTTTGAGCACTTGCTGTGTGCTAGGCACAGTGTTTGTCACTTTACATGAATAATCACATCTCATTGTATTGTGATTTAACTAGCTACATGTAAGATTCACTTTTCCAATAACCTGCCTGAGTGTAGAGATGCCTTTTTTATAACTCTTTGTACCCCGATACAGATGTGCTAACTAAAGATTTGTGAAATTTGTTAGTGATGAATAAGAGACACTTTAAAAAATGTGGTAAGAATGATTATC
Source organism: Nesogale talazaci (assembly GCA_004026705.1). Classification (NCBI taxonomy): domain Eukaryota; kingdom Metazoa; phylum Chordata; class Mammalia; order Afrosoricida; family Tenrecidae; genus Nesogale; species Nesogale talazaci. The sequence goes on along the minus strand of PVJH01020158.1, from coordinate 24,024 downwards.
TAGAACAAAAATGAGTAGACTCCTCCAGAAGAAAGGAGCCCAGAATAAGAGGAAGAAAGGTCCAAATGTCTGAGATGCATAGCAGTCCGATCAACAGCCAACTCATTAATTTGAAAAAGCTTCCCAGCTTCTTTTTTAATTCTTAGAGGAATTGAAGCAGAGGCAGAGTGCCTGCAAGTGAAAAGCTGTCTAGACCTGCAGGTTCTTTGTCTTACAACAACAAGAAGCACACAAAAAGCCTCAAACCTTCTGCTGGTAAGTTGGTTCTGCTTTATGACCCTGTATAGCAAAGAACTACTTTATAAGGCCTTCTGGCTGCCCGCCTTATAGAAGCCTGTCACTAGGCTTTGTCTTTCCTGGGTTACTGCATGGGTTTAAATGCAAGAGCATGGGCTGAGCCCCGGTGGTGTAGTGGTTGTGCATGGGACTGTGACCAACTGGGATGGAGGTTCAATTCCAGCAGTGGCTCCACAGGAGCAAAGGGCCTCCTACTCCCACCACCAGAGGGCAGTAATGTCCCCCCCAAAAAACCAAAACAAAACAAATGCAAGAGTATAGTTTGTATCATCCAAGGATCTAGGGTTAGAGAGCCTCTAAAGAAATTTCCATAGCTAATTCTCTATTTCTTCATTCAACAATCCAAAAAAGATTTAATAAACTTTGAAATTGAGAGAATAATGCATACCTTCCAAAAGATGTCCTCCATCTTACATATCAGGAATGGTGAATACATAAGAGGCAACTTTGTAGGTGTGATTAAATTAAGGACTTGAAGATGGGGAGATTATGCTGGCTTATGGAGGTGGACTTTACAGTAGGAAACAAGAGAATCAATCAGAGTCAGAGAAGGAGGGATCATGACAGAAGTAGATCCTACTACTAGAGGGGCCATAAGTCCGGGAATGTGGGCAGCCTGTAGAAGAGTGGTTCTCAGCCTTCCTAATGCCTCAACCCTTTCATACAGTTCCTCATGCTGTGGTGGCTCCACCCCCCAACCATAAAATTATTTCCCTTGCTACTTTATAACTGTAATTTTGACACTTATGAATTGGGTGACCCCTGTGAAAGGGTCATTTGACCCCCAAAAGGGTCACGACCCACAGGTTGAGAACCACTGCTCTAGAAGTTAGAAAAGGCAAGGAAACAGATTGTTTCCTAGAGCCTCCAGAAAATGTAACCCTGTCAACACCTTGATTTTAACCCTGTGAAGCAATTTTGGATTTCTGGCTTTTGGCAATATAAGATAATCAGCCTGCGACTTGTACTCACCAAGTTGGTGATAATTTGTTACAGCAGCAATATGAAACCAATAGTAGACCCCCCCCATCTGCATACTATGAGATGTTCTAGAGACTCGGATACAACTTGAACAAATAATTCTGATGCACTGAATATAGAAGATATTTAGCTGAGTGGCTAAACAAAGATTTGCCAATGATGTTTCTTAATCCGTGAAAAACTTAGTTCAAACATGATCCATTCAAAGTCTAATACTTCAAACAGGTACGAAGAGAGCTATTATTGGAAGGGGGTGGCCCTAGCGTCCAGTCAATGTTAACGTTCACACATCATCCTTGACTTCCTTGGGTAGGCATTCTTTGTTTAAAATTAAGTTTTATTTATTTATTTTAGAAAATCATTTTACTGGGGGCTCTTATAGCTCTTATAACATTCCGTACATCCATTGTTTCAGCATATTTTACACATGTTGCCATCATTTTCTAAACATTTAGGTATTAGCCCCCCCCACTTGTGATCCCTTGATAACTTATTTATACAGCTTTACTGTTCATCTCTTACACAGACTACTGTCTCCCTTCACTCACATTTCTGTTGTCTGTCTCCTTGGGGGTGGGGGTTGGAGGGTTATGCGTTGATCATTGAGATTGTTTCCCCCTTTCTCCAGTCCTCCCCCATCTTCCCCTTCCTTTCCTGGTATTGTTTCTCCCAATTCTGTTACTGAGGGTTTTATCTGACCTGGATTCCATGTGTACATGCTCCAGTCTAGCCAGAAGTGAAAGGCAGGACTAGGGTCATGTTAGTGGGGGGTGAAGAAACCTTGAAGAGCCAGAGGAATATTGTGTGTTTCACCAATTTTTTTATTGTGCCCTGGGTAACTCAATCCTATCTTATCACCCTTCTGTGAGGGGATAGTCTAATGAAACAGACATTTTTTTTCTGCTTACTCAACATCTGTGTTAGTCTGGGTACATTAGTGAAATAAATCCGCAGAAACTCATATGTATAAGAGAGAGTTTTATAAAAAGGGTAAGTGCACATTAAGAAAACATTCTCAGCAGTGCTGCCTAAGCCCATAAGTCCAACATCAGCCCATATGCCTGACACCAAGCCACAAAGTTCTCTCCATCTCAGAAAACGCACGCGATGATGCCGACTGCAGGAAGAAAGCCGAATCCGTGAGCATCTAAGTATCTCAGTGCTGGCAAGGGTCTCCACACAGCTGTTCCAGTACCCGGGGCTGCATTGGGGTAAGCCAATGTGGCTTCTCCTCAGGGACGTCTCACAGGAAGTAAGCCTGGCCAGCTGAGGCAGGGAACAGGCTAAGGCAGCTGTACCCTGGTCTGACCATCAAAAAGCAAGATAGAGAGAACTAGAAAGGTGAGGCTCACCAAGCCATTTATCTCTGTGCTCTTCCGTGAACCCCTCATGTTTTTATCGGCCAGGTTGGCACATAAACTTTATCTCGACATTCTCTCGCCCTTCTGTGCAGGCAGTGTCCGTGCCCTTCTTTGAAAGCTGATACAGCTTGTGTTCTCATCTCTTCCCTTGCAGCATGTCCTTAGGATTGTGAAAAAATCTAAGCCAACAGGATGTGAGGATGCAATCTGCTGGGGACTTTGGCGATCAGTTTTTCTTGATATGAAAGAGACACTGGCACATGGGGAAAATCAGTCATACTTTCCTATGCCCTTTTTGAAAATGCTTATATGAAGACACATGGTATTGTCTCTTCAATCGCACCATGTCATCTTGCAATCCTGACGAAAGGCATGACCCCTCACTGAGGGGCTTAGAGAGGAAAGATGGACCTTGAATGACCTTGATCCAAACCCAGAACCATCTACCTCTCAACTTGTGGTTAAGGAAGAAAACAACATATTTGCTTGTTTTAGCCTATTTAGTTAGCCATTCTTACTTGCAGATAACAGCAGCACAGTGAATTTTATTGAATTTATCACAAAGTAAAAAACTCTTGGGTTATTGTACATGGATAAGGGTGCAAGGCTCTAGTTTTTTGTTTTGGTCTAACAAAACTTTATAATAATCTGTTAAATGAGTCATTAAGGGTTAAGGATATGTGGACTCTAGAATCTAAAGTCAGCATGAATTGAAGGATCCCATTTAAGAGTCTCCCGACGAGTCTTGCCTGGTGGTGGTCCATGCTCCTGGAGAGGCAGCAGCACGTGACAGAAACTGGCAACCTTAACACTTTTCAGGAAGAATGCTGCGTTTCTGTGCTGAGGCAGTGTTGTCTGGGCTTGCATTGGACTATTTCATTGCTATTCTTGCTTTTAAAAGATAAATGATGATTACTTGATTTTTAATTACACATGTTGGTAACCTTCATTTTTGCCAGTATAGTTCGCCGTGGGTGGTTTAGTTAATGTTACCCTGTTTGGTGATTTTGCAGAGAGTCTTTGGAACTTGATTTTAAGATCTTCAACTTCTATGGGTCATGGATGCGCCATCCATACTTCTTTCACTACAGAAGGTAGGTCACAGGTCTGTAACCAACCCCCAGTGTGCTGGTGTGGAAAAGGTCCCTGCTAAGTCAGAGTGAGAAGTGAGACTAGATGAGGTGAGTGGGCAAGGGATGCAACAGGACAAGTGTGGGGACAAGTAGAACAAGGGTTTCTGGGGGGAGGGGATTCTTTTGGGGTGGGGGAGATAAAGGGAGATGAGATCAAGAGTCAAGGAAGGTCAAGGAAAAGAATGTTTGGAAACGGGTTGTGGTAGAAACTGTACAATATTGTTTGTTGTGATTGAACTATGGAATGATAGGATACATGTATTAATTCCCAATTAATAATAAATTAACAAAAAGAAGAGCTGCTTATCTTGAAAAATAGGGGGAAAAATAAAAAAAAAGTATTTGTCCTCTAAAAGCATTTTAGTGCATTCTACCGAACTGCAAATCTATAGATAGGGTGCAACTCTCTATATATTTGTCTAACAATACATCTTATTAATTCCTGAATTAGCGTTTCTACTGTCTCATTATATTAGTTGTTGTAACAATGGTGATATGCATTGAGCATTGCATTCCATGTGATTTTCTCACTACCACAGTTTACTCAGAGAGATGTTATCTTTCCCATTTTACATATTGGAAATGGTCTTACGCCTTATGAAATATGCTGGAGTTACACAGTACAAGGGCTAGGTTCCCTTCAGATCTGTGGGGTTTAAAATCTGGGCACCGAGGCTTAAAGAAATATATTTTAAATATGTCATTCTGACCATAAAATCTAAAACTACAAAGAAAAATTGTAATAGGTTTGTGATTGTGTCTACATGTAATTTTCTTTCTATAAATTAAAAAATCATTGTAATTTACACTTATAAACTAAAGCTATTTGTTAACTAATTATTTTATGCTGTAATATATGTGCCTTAACATATAATCTCTAGGGAGTACAAGTAGTACAATGGTTAAGTGCTTGGCTGTGAAGGGAAAGCTCATCAGTTCAAACCCAAGAGCCACTCCATGGGAGAAGAGGGTGGCAGTGAGCTTCTGTACAGATCATAGATGTAGAATCTCTATGGGGCAGTTCTACTCAATCCCAGTGCTGCTATGACTCTGGATCGACAGCAACAGGAGGTAGTTCTAGTCCTGTCTTGTACATGCAGTTGCTTTAGCCTTTCTTGCATATAGTAAGTGTTTCAGGGTTGTTGACAGACAGAAGAATAATTTATTGAGCTACTTCTACAAAAGATGTTTTCATGAATGTTTTGTTATTATCATGCCAATACTACAAGGTTGGTGTTACTATTATCCATTTCATAAGTGAGAAAACTAAGACTCTGAATATAATTTTGCCTGCCCCAACGAGAGCGGAAATGTATATTGGTGATTTTAAAAAGACACATTTTTCCTTTTCTTTACCTAATATCCAGTAGCTTATCAATGGCAACGAAAATGGCTTCAGGTTTTCACTCAACACTGTATTGATGCCACTGGCATGATGACTTTGCAGTTCCTCTCACTTCAATCCATGCTAGCCTTGAGTCTTGCTTCAGCCAATAGGGCGGGGAGGAAATTGTGGCAATTCCGAGAGCAGACTTTCAGAACTTTCCGTGTTTTCATTTTTGTTTTTGGTACTCTCATGGCCAGGAGGAAGAGCCTGAATTAGCTTGAAAATGAAAGACCATGTGGAGCAGAGTTTAAGTCAGTGGCCTGAAGCCATCCAAGATTAGCCATGCCAGGGCTATTTCTATGAGAGAGACAGAATCTCACTGTTGTCTGTTGACTCCCCTCAATAGAACCCCTAAAGGACAGAGTAGATGTGCTGCATGGGGTTACAGAAGCTGTAATTCTCTGAAAGCAGACTGACACGGTTTCCCCTGTGTAGGGGCTGCTATGTTCAAACCACTGACCTTTAGTCAGCAGTCCAACCTGGAACCCACTGTGCCAGCAGGGCTCCCCCAGAAACAGTGTTGGTACACATACAAGAGGAGGATACGCAGTGTCTATACTGACACCCCAAAGTAGATTTCCTTACGAAATCTTTAGTAAGCTGAAGGAGTGTCAAAGAAGCAATTACTATTTACTTCTTTGGAAAAACTTTTGAGGGTTTTCAGACCCAAAACATAACTTACCAAATCATTTTAGCAGATCTAAAATAACACTAACATTTTGTGTTCACACTCGGGTGCCTCAATTCTGAGATGTGGAGTGTCGTTTCTGGGAAAGGGGGCTGGCACTGTCACTGCCGCTGCTTGGGGTACACAATGCCTCTTTAATGTCAAACAAGCACAGAATGCTACTTTCCATTTTCATCTTTTTCCAAATTAAGAAAACCAAACCAAACTTTTTTATTGCTTTCAGTGAAAACAGTAATGTAGGTCTTTTGTAAAAGCAAAGTGGTATAGAGCGAACTTTTGGAAACTGGAGCATATTTGTATCTCGTATTTCAGACTTAAGAAATTGGCTTGGGCTGAGCCCCGGTGGCGTAGTGGTTGTGCGCAGCACTGTGGCCCACTGGGATGGAGGTTCAATTCCAGCTCCACAGGAGCAAAGGCTGGGTCTCCTACTCCCACCACCAGAAAACCAAAAAAAAAAAAAAAAAAAAAGAAATTGGCTTATGGAATTTGAAGGCTGCTTAGGCAAATTTAAAAAATTCATTTTATTGGGGCTTGTACAACTCTTATCACAATCCATCCATCCATCCATTGTGTCAGGCATATTTGTACATTTGTTGCTGTCATCATTCTCAAAGCATTTGCTTTCTTCTTGAGCCCTTGTTATCAGCTCCTCAGCATTTCCCCTCCCTCCCTGCAGCCCCCCAAACCCTGGACAATTTATAAATTATTATTTTGTCATGTTTACACTGTTCAACATCACCTTTCACTCACATTTTTTGTTTTCTATCCTCCAGGGAAGGTGTTATATAGAGATCCTTGTGATCGGTTCTGCTTTTCTACTCCATCTTCTCTCCCCTCTTCCAGTATCGCCACTCTCAGCACTGGTCCTGAGGGGTTCATCTAGTCTGGATTCTCTGTGTTTCTAGTTCCCATCTGTACCATGGACATCCCCTGGTCTAGCCAGATTTGTGAGGTAGAATTAGGATCATGATAGTAGGGAGAGGAAGCATTAAAGAACTAGAGAACATTGTATGTTTCATCAGTGCTATGCAGTGCTTGAGCAAATTTGTAATATGTAGGATACACCAGAAAATTTTGGACAGGTGCTGAAGTTGCAGTCCATATCTAGAATAGTAATGGTATTCAACCATAAGTGACCAGTGGTGAAGCAATCGCTGCCATCCATGCTGACTCAGCGACCTCCTGTTGTGTTTCCAAGACTGTAACTTGATGGGGGTAGATATTCCAGTCTTTCTCCCATGGGCCGGTGAGCAGTTTTGAACTGCTAACCATGCAGATTGTAGACCAACTAGTAACCACAAGGGCTCCCCAGTGAGTAAGCATTTAACGGCGAACCAAAAGGTCACTGGTTCGAACCCACCAGTCACCTTGTGTGAGAAAAGACCTGACCACCTGTTCCCGCACAGATTATAACCTAGGAACCCTCTAGCGTTTCTGTGAGCCAGAGTTGAGGTAAGGACACACATCATCAACAACATCACCTAGCCAACAGGCCTCTCTAGGTGGCTCACAAACCTGCTGCTTGACTACGGACCTGAAAAAAGTTGGTGGTGCGAACCCACCTAGAGGGTGGCCCTCTGTTAAGGTTACAATTAAGAAAATCCTCTGCAGTCATTCCACTCTGGAATAAGGGTGGCCTATGAGTAGGAGTCAACTTAGCACCTGGCTTTTGTCTTTAATTTTATTTTTCACAGCCTCGCTAAGTTGACTCACAAAGCTAACCATCGCACTGGGAATGTGCCAGGGAACCCAGCGGAGCCGAGCTCACGTCTGCAGAACTGTCCATCCAATCTGAGTCCCATGAGAAATAATCAATGGATGTTGTTTTAAGCCACTACATGCTAAGCAGTTACGTAGCAACAGATAACTCTGATACATGGAACTTCTTATTTCAAGCAATATTTGAAAACCCTTTACCTAAGGACTAGTGACCTTACTTGTTGGCTCTCTGCTATAATGATGCCAAAATAACACGGGAGACAGATAATGAAGTTGATTTTAGAGTGCACTAGTTGTATGCCTACTGCAAAGTCAATCTTGATATTGTCTCTTTATGTTATAATTTTAGAACGAGATTCACAGGAGGTAACAGAAATACTTTATTGTCTTTAGAAAACTTTGAGCCAAGTGTTTTGGGGGACTAGTTAAAAAGTTTCATGACATTAGGCTATTACCATAAAGCAATCAGGTGCATAAACCAAACTGCACTTTTCTCCCTTTTAATGTTCTCCATACATAATGTTGCATATGAAAAAGGAACAATATTATGCAGAAATACAAGAGGTGGGCTTCCTGCTAATGAAACCACTGTACCTTGACAAAGGTGCAGAACTGGTCTTAGTGCTCAGAGTGGGGTCTCCCCTCTGAATATGCCTGAGTGCTCACAGTGGGGTTTCCCCTCTGAAGGTTCAAGACAAGAAAGATGAGAAGAAATATTCCCAAGATGGAAACGAATTCATTTCACCAGTGAAAAGCATGCTTTTCTATGTGGGTCTTGAAATTAGAGCAGTCCATGTCCTGAGGAAGAGTAAATAAGAAGATTGGGTTGTAGATGTGGCAGCTGCTGCTGCTGTGATGTGCTGTCAAGTGAGACTGAACTCACGGTGCCCTCACACAGAACTGAAGCAAACAGTGCCTGGTCTGGTGCAATGCTCATAAGCACTCATGTTTAATCCCAATTTTTATAGCCACTGTGTCAATCCATTTCCTTGGCAGTCTTCATCCTTCACTAAGTCTCTGCTTTACCAAGTGTGGTGTCCTTTCCAGGCACTGGTCCCTCCGGGCAACATAACCAAAGTATGTGAGCGGAAGTCTTCATGGCCTGCCTTCTAGGGAGTATTCTGGCTAAACTCCAGCCAAGACAGATTTATTTGTTATTCTGAGAATTTAAATATTCTTTACCAACGCCATAATTCAAATGCATTATTTTTTCTTTGATTTTCCTTATTCATTGTCTAACTTTCACATACATATGAGACTAATGAAAAAAAAATCATAGCTTGGCTTCAAAGTGATATTCTTGTTCTTCAACACTTTAAAGGGCAGTAGATTTGTCCAATGCAATTTGTTGTTTGATTTCTTGACTACTGCTTCCGTGAGTGTTGACTGTGTACTCAAACAACATGAAATCCTTGACGCTTTAATCTTTTCTCCATTTATAATGATGTTTTCTATTGGTCCAGATGTGAGGGTTTTGATTTGTTTTGCATTGAATCGTAATCAATACTGATGCCTGCAGTCCTTGCTCTTAATCACCAAATGTTTCATGTGTGGCTTGCTTGTATTTATTTCAGTAAATACAGAAATTGCATGCATGTGGAATTTCCATAAGTGAGCAAGATAGTGTATACAAAAGCTATTTTTATGCCAAAAGAATTTTTATACCAACTTGATGAATATGCAATTAAAATTCATCAGCCTTGGACTTCCAAGTGTTTTCCATGTTCTTACTCGTGACAGAGCACCAGGCTCTGCACACAGCAGAGATCTCTGAGTGGAGAAAAGGTTTCCCACTGTGATTCTCCTGAGACTTGGAGACCTTGTGAAGAAAGAATCGGGGGCCTCTGTTTGACAAGAGACCCGGGTCCCACTCACACATTGTATGTGAGAGAGCCAGTATCTGAATGCAGGGGACTTGATGCTAAAGATCCAGTGCATTTCCTACACCATGGAAAAATAAATGAGGACACTCGATATATTTTAAGCATGTTTGCACATAATCTGAGAGAGTTACTATTGTCACATGTCTATCTCTAAGTCAATCTGGTCTCACTGCATTTTATTTTCTTTATTGCCTTATTTGTATACAGTGCTTTACATTGGGGGATCTGGGTGTTAAAAATGACTGAAGACTCAGCTACTAACTGAAGGGTTGGTGGTTCAAATCCATTCACAGGCACCTTAGAAGAAAAGCAAACAAACTACTTCTGAAAGATCCCAGCCATTGAAATCCTTCTGGATTTCTAAAACCAATGGCACTGGAATGGACTCTACAGCATTCTGTGCTGTTGCTGTTGGCACAGTGGAGACTATTTTAATTTCTGCTATCTGCTGTGTAGTGTGATATTTTAGAAAAACACAAAAACCTGAGTTGAGTTCAAAGTGTCTTGTGTGTTCTTAGTAACATACAGGTGAGTCCTTCTGGGTCTTATTTATCCACACGAAGAGGTTGCATTGCCACACTCCATGCCTGAGCTGAGGATACAATGGCAGAGGAGAAGACATGGCACATATCCCCATGGATCCCGGAATCTATTGGGAGACTGAGATTAATTAGATAATATTTTAAATATAATAAATTGTATAAATATAAGGTATTATTGCAAAATCATCTGTTTCTAAGTATATCAAGGCAAGAATTATTTCCTTGTCTTTAGAAAAGTCATGTTTCAGGTTCAAGTATATAAAATACATTTTGCGGTAAATCAAGACCTAGAATCCACTTAATAGTCTTGCTTTTTCTTTGGATGCAGATGCTACTTCACCACCTTTAAATCAGAAATCTTTCTAGGCAAAATGGGTGCATAAGTAAATGTGGTGAAGAAGGCTGTTGGTGCACAGCTATTAAAAGATACCATGTCTGAGGTGTGAAAGACTTATAGCTAAACAAGGGACCATCTAACAGGGAAGCAAAAAAGCCCACATGGAAGATGCACAATATCCTGTATGATCATGAGGTGTCCATGGAAAGAGGTGCCAGAAGTTCTAAAACAAGCAATGAAATTGATGTGGAGGGGTGTGGATGTAATGGAGACCTCAAAACCTACCTGTATGATAATTGGACAGTTTCTATCACAAGGGCCACATGGAAGGAATGATAAATCCAGAGTGTGGTCTAGCACCGATGAGTCACATAGCTATCCTCTATTTCTTCATATTTCCTCCCCTTACTTTCATGGTTTTGATTTGTTTTACTTCATCATGTTAGGTTTGCAAAAGTTCATCTGTATAATTAAGATTGTTTGATACATGAAAACCCAAACAGATAGCCCTTCAGAAATAGTAACAGGAGTATCCATTCCCTGAAAGTACAGGAAGAGGGAGTTGGGCGTAGCTGACTGATGACTGTATATCCGCACTCATTGGGACTGACCAACAGAACTGTATGTGATGGACATATTGGACTGTGTAATACATGGGGGAGGGAGTCATAACCCATTCAAAAGAATAAAATAAATAAATAAGGGTTTATAGGTGAGTGAGTGAGGGGATAAAGGAGAGCTGATATGAAGGAATTCAAGAAGAAAATGTTGAGAAATAATTGTGATAGCAATTGGACAATACTGCTTGATGTGATTAAACTATGGAATGTTAAGATATCTGTAGGAGCTGCTAATAAAGTGATTAAAAATGTTACAAAAGAAAAAAATTACTAAACCACTCCCCCCCCAAAAAAAAACCAAAAAGAAAACAGACCAAAATCTTTATAAGTGGCTTACAGGGGATGCTAAATAAATGTTTCCACAAAGCATCAACCCCAAGTGACAGCACGCCCAGCACTCTGCCTGACAGAAAAGGTGATCATTCCATCTGGGAGACACGCAATCTTGCAATAGATTTGAGAAATAATAACTCATTAAATTCACGATTTATTTTTTTTAAAAGTCTATTAATATTAAGCTCAAAGAAGTCTCCCTGATACAAAAGAGCTCTATCCCTAATTGTGTTCCTTAGAATTTGTAGATCGATTGGAAAGGTGTGGATGATTCCTTTTACCAACCCTGACTTTGTTGCAGGAATGAGGTAGAGTGGCACTGTCAGGTGAGCCATGGCCTGCTAACCTCAACTCAGCAGTTCAAGCCCACCCTGCTTCTCTGGGGACAGGAATACTAGCTATCTGCTTGTGTAAATATTCTCCATTTCAGAAAACCTGGATAGTTACAGAATCAACTCAGTGAGAGGGGCTGAGGTGTGCATTTGGGATAGGGGTCAGTTCAATTGTTGCAAAGTGAGGGAGACTGCATAATATCAAAGGACAAGCAGAAGTTGTCCAAAAGCCAAACTTTGCAGCTCAAGACTGTCAGTACGTTTATTTCTTCATATTTTTTTCTCCCACATAATTGAGCAGTTGCCGTGGCAACCCAAGAACAGACCACTCATTACTTTCCATGAACTGCAGGTACACATTTATTATCTGCTGAAAGTTGCAGTGAGGTTTTTAAAAAAGGTAATCTTGAACTGTTGCTTTTGTTTTCCTTCTGTATTAATGCCAGCATTTTCTCTTCACAGGGCTATGCAGTGGCAGCATTTTACTTTCATGAATGATAAAAATATACCCTGAGAAGAGAAGGCTTACAACTTCAGTCAGGATGCAGACCTACTAATGCGTCAACAACACTGACATAGCACAGGTGCAGAGCAGACAGTGAGGAGCAGGGAAACAAAGAGAAGGACCACCCCCCTCCTTGCAGGCGCGCTTCCTGGTAAAGAGCTCTCTGAGTCAGTGCTCAGAATTTGCTCCCAGAATGACAGAGACAAGGACCAACTGCAGAACTACTCGCACTTGTTCTCCTCAAGTCTCTCTTCTCCTTATTTCCTTTGCTTTTGTCCTGATACAAGCCCTCATCATCTGTCAAGCCTGAATTATTGATATATACTATGAAGTACCCTGCCTGAAATCAGTCCATTCTCCACACGCTATTTCCAAAATGCACATGAAATTGGGTTGCCCTGCTCAGAAATTGCTGGGACTGGTTCCCACTGCAGCAAAGCCCTCTCATTCAGTCCACCTCTCCAGGCCCCCTCACGCCACCTTTTGCTTCACATTCTCTTCTGACTGTGTGCTGTCATTTCCAACTTCTACATTCAGCCTATTTTCTTTGGTGCAAAAGCTTTGGAAGGTGTGAATCATAACAAATATGGATAGCCTTGAGATGAAGGCTTCTTTGTGCTCATGTAGAACGTGTACATGGATCAAAAGGCAGTTGTGAGAACAGACCAAGAGCAGACAGCCTGGTTTAAAACCAGGAAAGGTGTGCCAGGGTTGCATCTTCTTACCATTCTTATTCAAGATGTATGCTAAGAAAATAACTAGAGAAGCTAAACGAAGAAAAGTGCAACATCAGAATTGGGGGACGGCTCATTAACAACGGGCAATAAGCAGAAGCACAACTTTGCAGAAAGTAAGGAAGGCTGGAAGCACGTGTTGTTGGTGAAGATCAAGTATTGCAGCTTTCATATGGGTAGTAATGCAAGGTAGAGAAAATAAAAATTCTTACAAGTGAATTTATAGGTAACATCATAATAAATGGATGAAAGTTTCAATTTATCAAGCAGTTTGCCTTAATTGGATCCATAATCAATACTCGTGGAAGCAGAAGTCAAGTAATTAAATGATGCATTGCATCAGGTAGATCTGCTGCACGACCTTTTTATAAGTGTAGAAAAGAGAGGATGTTATTTTGAGGACTAAGGTGTGCCTGACCCAAGCCATGTCATTTTCATATGTATGTGAAAGTTCAACACTGAATAAGAGATGGAAGATGAACAGATACGTGTGAATTATGATGTTGCCAAAGAATATTACAATACCATGCACTGCCAAAAGAGTGAATTAACCTGTCTCTGAGATAAGTACAGCCCAAATGCTCCAGAAAGACAAGGATGACAAGACTTCATCTCACCTACTTCAGACATGTTGTCAGTAGAGACAAGTCCCTGGGGAAGGACATCAAGCAGGGGAAAGTGGCGAGCCAGGGAAAAGAGGAAAGCCTCACTTAGGTGGATGGACACAGTTGTTGCAACAGTGGGCTCAAACATGAAGGACATCGGGAGGATGGTGCAGGACTGGGCACTGTTCTCTTTTCTTGTACACAGAGTTGCTCTGATTTGGAACAGATTGGATGGCACCTAACACCACCAGCAGCAACACCACCACCACCACCACCACCACCACCAGCACCACCAGCAACACTACCACCAGCACCAGCACCACTACCACCAGGAACACCACCAGCAGCAACACCACCACCAGCAACAACACCACCACCAGCAACACTACCACCAGCACCAGCACCATCCTTTGTCTGGAGTCACTTAACCTATTTATTCTAGTCCTCTGATTAAAAGGGGATTCTTGCTCTTTCTTCCAATTTAATCTCCTTCTGTAATGTGCACCATACAGCATCTCTATAAAATCTATAATAGTGAAGCATACTATACTCTGTCCTATATTAGAGTTAGTTGTGAATCATGTATCTTTTCATTGTCCATGGTTCCTTACACACAGAAGAGAAAGTCACTGGCTCCCTCATTTCCCTGTAGAATTTCCATAATTTCTAAACATAGTGGAAACGATTAGACAATCTGTCCATATCTGTCTAGAACCCATCCTGTGTCTAGAACCTGACCCTTCCCACAGGTGATAGCATGAAAGGTGTACACTTGAATCAAACTTGTATACTTAGCATCCCACTCCAGGCATTGAGAATTAGACGGAGAGAGACTGACTTCTCTGCTACTGGATCAATTAGTAGACCCTTTGAGGGCTATGTGAATAAGAGCAGTAGGAGTACACAGATCTGCAAAGAGAGAAAAATGAGGTCATGCCCGGAGGGAGCATTCACACACACACACACACACACACACAGACATATGGAGGAGGGAGTTTCAGCACCAACTTCCATGTTGTTCCTAAGGCTTGAATGTGTTCTTCCTTGGACTTTATAATACATTCCTTTCTTGGTGAAAGTAGCTTGAAACAGATTTTTGTGTCTTGCAACAACAACAACAAAAACAGTTTAACGAAGACATTTATAGAGAGAAGGATTAGGTGTGTGTATACAAATAAATAGTTCTGGGCTGAGCCCCGGTGACGTAGTGGTTGTGCGCGGGACTGCGGGCCACTGGGACGGAGGTTCAATTCCAGCAGTGGGACTGGGCCTCCTACTCCCACCACCAGAGGGCAGTGATGCTCCCCCCACAAAAAAAAAAAACAACAAATAAACAGTTCTTCCCCCAAAAGACTGAGATCCTTGAAAACAAAGATGAAGTGAATCTAATTACATTTTGTAACCCCAGAGTCTGGCATAATGCCTGGAACTTAGTATCTGTGCAATACATGGCCGTTTTTTAAAAGATGAGAAATTTGCCTTCCAAACATATTGGCTTTTTTTGAATCAAATGAAACGATGAACACAAGTCAAAGAACTTTAAATCAATGAGAGTCAAACTTACTATGATCAGACTAAATATGCTACTGCTTTTCTAGCCCTTACTCATTCTCCCCAGGTGAGAACAAAATGTTTATTCTTTGTTCAGAAGCCCAGCAGAAAGTAGGGATGCTAGATCCTGGAGACCTCTCAAACACCAGAAGGTAAAAAGAAGCCCTCCCTTCCTGTACTAACTTTCCCTCCCTATCTATCCAAGGAAGGGCCGCTGGTGGTACACAGGCTAAATGCTTGGATGTAAATTAAAGGTCGGTTGAAACTCACCAGTGGGTCTGAGGAAGACAGTTTAACTACTGGTTTCTATAAAGATTGCAACCCCAAATCCCATGGGGTAGAGTTGGTCAATCTACAGTCAGGTGGGATCATTGTGTCAGAATAAATTTTATAGAACCCAACAACATTATGTTGTCCCATAATTTATTTGCTATGTTTCATTAATTCACACCCAACTAATTAATACTGAGTTGAATTACCCAGATATTATTAGTTATTCACTCTTAATAATCCCATTAGTCTGTATTCTTTGTACACCATTAATAATATCTGATGCTAAACCAAAAACCAGGCAGAATGGGCAAATTACTCAAGAGAATAAATTTTAGGTTCTTTTAAATTAGGTTCCAGGATACCAGAATGAATACATATTACCATAGTTGTTTCCATAAAAGCAAGATTCAAGTACAGTAATCAATAATAATCATCTTAGTTTTCTTCAAACTACTTTCAGCATAATTTTATTATTTTAAACATAGAGAAAAATGCCATTCTATTTACTGAACATGATTTTGAAATGGAGACTAATCAAATCTACAAAATGCCCCAATTAAATAGCTATTAAAAATAATGGCGATAAAAAAATGAGGGTGTGGAGAGATTGAAACCCTCAAGCACTGTTGGAGGGTCTGTAACCATTGTGATTGTGCAAAGCAATATGGAGCTATCTAAAACAACTGAGAAAATAAATTCCATAATTTAGCAATACCTTTGCTGGGTATACACCCTAAAAAATAAGAGCCATAAAATGAACAAACAAATGTACCCCCATGTTTATTATAGTGTCATTTATAATAGCAAGAAAGTAGGAACAGCCCAAATATCTGTAAGTAGAACAGGTAAGGAAGCTTTGATATATACCTACAATGAAACACTATGTCTAGATAATAAACATTGATGAAATCATGAAGCACCTTATGACACAGATGCACTGGAAGAACATTGTGCTGAGTACAGTTAGTCACAAAAGGGTTCAAATCCAAGATAGAGACTGAACTACCAAAGGGAACAGACTTCTGAGGTTGTTAGGAGGGAGAGGGAAGAGAATGTGGCAGTCACCTACTCTGGTGTCACTTTGAGGATTAGGAGTGTAGGACTGGAGTCTAGTCTGTCAATCTGGAGATAGCAAATGGAACCTCTGTGTGCGCATGACTTTCTCCTGAGAATTCTGGGAAATACAGCCGTATTTCCCCCTTGGAGGTGAGAGACTCACTACTCAGTCCCTTGGAAATGCTCTACTGACAAGATACAAGGCAGCATGCTGATAGAGACCCTGAGCCCTGTAAACTGAAGAAGCCACAGGGAGACCTTTGTCAGCATTGAGATGTTTCTACCGCCACTGGCCTGTGAGAGTCCTGGTGTCATCACATGTACTTCATGAGCCTGAAGAGGACTTATAGGTTGGTATCACACAAATGGGCTAATATCAGACTTAGGACCTGGGACTGGACTGGGTTGGGATGTTTTCTTAATGTACACCTCTTATTTATAAAACTGTTTTTTTTTTTTTTTTTTGGTTTTTGGAGCATCACTGTCTTCTGTTGGTGGGAGTAGGAGGCCCAGCCTTACTGCTGGATTTGAACCTCCAACCCATTGGGCTGCAGTCCCGCACACAACCACTACACCACCGGGGCTCAGCCCAAAACTCTTTCTTATACACATATGAGTGTTTATGAATTTGTTTCTCTAGTCTACCCAGTCTAACACAGCAGGGAAGATGATGTAACAGACTAGAGAGTTGACAGGTGTTAATTTTGGTAAAGGGAGGATGGAGGTCATTAAGAGGGGGAAAAAGGCATTCTGGCCAGTTTGTGGGGCCGAACGCCTGGGGGAGAGGTTGATGAGTGGGTTAAACTGCTGAACACAGAGGTTGTTTGGTCTGAAATGTAAACCTCCCCTCCCCCCACAAAATTCACAATTAAAAAATCATTAAGAAATGATGGTGGAACAGAGAATTTACTGGCATTGAAAAGAGCCATAGCCAGAGCAACATTATATTGTTATGCAAATAAAACAGGTAAATAAAAGTATACGGCGATGTCTCATATAAAAGGTGAAAGTGGTGAAAGGTCTAGGCAATAGACATCAAGTGGGGGAAAAAAACAAACAAACAGACGTATATCACTGTGTGCACACATCCCCAAGGTACCCACTGAGGTCATGTGGGAGCATGAGCAAGAGTGGTGAAGAAAGCAGATGGTGCCCAGCTATCAAAAGATATAGCATCCGGGGTCTTAAAGACTTGAGCATAAACAAGCTGCCATGTAGCTCAGGAGCAACAAAACCCACCTTAAAATAGCTCACTTGCCTGTGTGATCATGAGGTGCTGAAACAATCAGGTATCAAAGAACAAAAATCAAAATCAATGGACCAATTGACTTCCGATATCGCTGAAGACAAATGGATACAGAGGCAAACAGAGTAGCAGAAACGATGGTGCCCAGCTACCAAATGATTGAATGCCTGGAGTCTCAAAGACTTGAAAATAATCAAGTCGCCATTCAGTGCAGAAACAGCAAAGCCCACATGAAAGAGGCACACCAGCATGCGTGATCAAGATGGGCCGAAGGGAGCAGATATCGAGCACCAAAGACAAGAATCACATCATTACAAAAGAGGGAGAGAGTAGGGTAGGGACCTAAGGCCCACTGGTGGGTAATTGGTCACCCCTTTACAGGGGAGTCACGGGGAGGAGACAGACCAGTCAAGGGGCAGCTGGGCAGTGATGATGCATACAAGTTCCTTGTAGTTCCTGAAGCCTTCCTCGCCGCCCCCCAACCATTATGGTCCCAACTCTAACTTACAAATCCAGATGGACTGGAGAAGGTACACTAGTATAGAGGGGAGCTGGAGAGATGGGGAAACCAAGATGGATGAGCCCCTTCGGGCCAATGGTTCGATTGGAGATGCTGGAAGGGTAGAGAGAAGGTGGGGTAGAGAGACAGAACCAATGGCAAGGTTATACACATAAGCTCCTATTTGAAGGATGGGTGTTAAAGGAGTGGGTTGGGGGAGAGGTTGGGCAGGGTAAGATATGACAGAACAATAACAATGTATAAAGTATTGAGGGCTGGTGGGGAGGAGAGACCAGGGGAAGAGGGGAAGGAAAAGAAAAGCCTATACTAGGGGTTTAATGGAAAAGGCGAATGATTGGAGAATGATAATAGAAGTGGACATGTGAGGGTGCTTGACACAGTATGTTTATTTATGTATGGTGAAAAATGATGTATAAGCCCCGAATAAAATGATTTTAAAAAAAAGAAAATAAAAATTTTAAGATTGTAAAAAAAAAAAAAAGTACACATATATAACCTCCTCTCTAGGGGACGGACAGTAGAGAAGTTGGTGAGGGGAGATGTCCAATGGTGTAAGATATGACAAAACAATAATAATTTATAAATTGTCAAGGGTTCATGGAGGAGGGGTATATTAGTTCGGGTAGACTAGAGAAACAAATTAATAGACTTTTTCTCTTGTCCCTGGATATGTTGACTTTTCCTTCCTTTTCTCCACCTCCCCAGCTTCCAGGCCCCTGGCCCTGAACTACCAGTCCCATTGTTTTCTCAAGATTATTTATCCTGTCTATCTTATATGGATAGAGGTGAAAAATAAAAGCCTATAAATATCTCCAGGTCTGCCTGTTCAGCCTTATGACTGTTTTCTGATCAAGTGTGATGAGGTGCCCAGCCCTAGCCCTGAGTTTATTTTTGGGATTCCTCAGAACTTCATTGTTTGCTCCCCTTGCTGCTCTATTGTGCTCCCTTTGTGTTTTGCCCAGTGTGTGGGGGTGGAGGGGTGGGTGTGGGGGCGTAAATTCAGGCACAATCCCCAGGTTGGTCTTGTTATAGGGTAGCTATCAGTTCTTGATGTGGATAATGGGCCATCTGTTCATTTGCCTATAACTTTCAGATCGGAGGAGGAGAACTTGTGGATTTTGGTAATGGAATATTCTTAGGAAAGAGAAATTCAGAAACGCTTTCCTAAGACTGCAAATTGTCTTCTGAGACTTTCAGTTGCTCTTCTGGATTAATTAATACTAAACTGACTAGCAAATTTATATCCACAATGCAGGGGAGGTTATGTTTCTTTCAATTTCACTGGGGCCTAAGGTCGGCAGTCTGCAAGGCCCAGCCATGTGGGAGAAAGATGGGGCCTTCAACGTCTGGAATGGTACAGTCGTGGAGTCTCCCTGGGTAGCTCTGCGTCGTCCTGCAGGTCGCTCTGAGACTGCATCCACTCAATGCCAGTGCGTATGGCACATGTGAGCAAGTAAATCCAATTTCTAATCGGAGTCTGCACTTGATAATGAATTAGCCACAGTTTAAAGGAAGAAGTGTGTTTATGTACAACTATCTTTTCATAGTCTTGTTTCATACATTTCTTGTGACATTTACGTCTTTTTTTGTGCAATGACAAAGTTTATTATCTGCATCTTTGTGTTTATGGTGACTCAATTTGTAAGTCCTGACTCGTGCATCAGTAATTATTGGACATAGTCCTCATAGTAGGAAATGCCCTTTGTCTATGTCTAATGTCTCCCTTAACAATGAAATTTATATTCTTTGCCATCTCTCTGAGATATTAGACACACTCACGCATAAGTGATTACTCACTGTAAAATTATAAGATCCAAAACATTCAACAGGTTTCTCTAAATGTTAGCGTTCCTGTTAGTACTTACATAACAGGAGCATTGAATGTTAAGTTTCACTTCTTTAAAATATGATAAAATGCATTTTAATGATTCAGAAGACATTGAAGTTACAAAACTGGAACTCTGTTTAAAAAAATCTGAGAAAAATTTAGGTAGTATTTCACCTTCTGTCTCCATTTGTCAACCCCTTACATTTGCCAGGACAATAGTGACAGCTTCTATTCTTCTGAAGTCCCATGCTATCTGCTAAGGATCCCTGGTGACATTGGATCCTGTGCTAGTGGATCCGTACAGTCAGAAAAAGACTCAATCGTAGTGATTTGGGTTAGTGGTGGCTAGCTGCTGGAGACACAGAGGTGGGAAACCCAGTGCTCAATAAGGAGTATTCAATCAGCAGTTCTCAAACAGAAGTTTCTGGACCAGCACCGTCAGCATGGCCTGAGAACTTGAGGGAAATGTCAACTTCAGATCTCACTTCAGATCTGTGAATCAGAAGCTGTAGGGGTGGGGTCCACCAAACTGTGCTTTAATCAGTCCTCCAGATCATTCTTATGCGCTTTAAAGCTTAGAACCACTGTACTAAATGAAGGAATGGGTGAAGAGAGATTTGGTTTCTGTTTCATGGACCTTCCAGTGTACTCAGTGAGAGACACAGAGAAATAAAGACGTAACTAAAGATTCCACTGACTGTGCAATAGAGGAAGGCTAGGCATCTTGGAGAACTTTTACAGGTAGAAGAGGCAATCTGAGACCTAAACACATCAAAATTCCTCATCTATATAAAGGACTTCAAGTTGATCTTAAGGGAAATAAACTATAAAAAAGCATTTACAGAAGAGAGTGAGAACATTGGATTTATGTTGTAACAAAATTACTGAGGCCCTTTGAAGAAAGAGAATCAGATTGATGTGGAAGACAAAGATGCCAAGCTCCCTCTCTGGCTTGCCCCCAGCTTTAAATGAGGAATCTAGCAGTTGGTGTTCTATTCTGGAGCAAGAGAACATTTTCAAGCCCAACTCACTGCCATTGTGGCCGTTTTGATGCATGGTGATCTGCTAGGACAGGACAGCAGGCCCCGAGGGCTTTGACATCGTAACTCTTTACAGTCCTCTCGCCTACATAGTGGCTGGTGCTTTCCAATGGCTGACCTTGGTCAGCAACCTAACAGGTGATCACTACATTACCAGGACTCTTTTGTGGGCAAGAGAAGAGGTCACTTATTTGGAAAAAGAGAAAAACTCAGAGCAAAATCTCTCCTTCTTGACATGGAGGCTCCACAGGGAAATGGCCAATCTCTGCCCTTGGTGGACTGAATAATGGCCTCCAGAGGTGTCTACTTCCTCATCCCAGACCCCGAGAAGAACTGTTGCTTTACTGGCAACAGGCGCTTTACAGTGGGGATTCAGATAAGTGTCTTGGGGTGAGAGGAGTCCCTGAATGGGCCCAATGTAATAACAAAAGCTTTCTTTCTTTTTTCTTTTTTTTGGGCATCACTGCTCTCTGGTGGTGGGAGTAGGAGGCCCAGCCCCACTGCTGGAATTGAACCTCCATCCCAGTGGGCTGCAGTCCCGCGCACAACCACTACACCACCAGGGCTCAGCCCAACAAAAGCTTTCTAAAGAGGGAGACAAGAAGAGAGGGGTGAGAAAGGGAGACTTAAAGCTGTGCTGCTGGTCTTGAAGACAGAGCCAAAGACAGTGGCCATAGAATGTAAGGAGCCCCTAAAGACTGAAAAAGCCAAACAAATAGATTTTCCCATAAAGCTCCAGAGAGAGTATGGTTCTGCCATTACTTTGATTTTAGGGCTTCTAACTTGACAAAAGGTAAAATGATAACGCTGTATTGTTTTAAGCCACTATTGCAAATGGCATATGGTAATTTGTTACAATTGTAATAGAAAAAGAGTACACTGCCCAGTTGCCCTGGAGTACAGACTGTCATTGAATGCTCTAGTATTCTCATGCATACCTCCTCAGCCCTGAGAGCCATTTAAATGTGGAAGAAAGAACTCTAAAACAAACATTAAAAAATAAGCCCAAAGAAAGTAAATATAATGCAAGAAATGAAATTTGAAGACCACAAGGAACATCATTATTCTCAATAAAATCTGAAAAGATATTGCATCCATAAACTAAGAAATTATTAGAAAGAAGTAGACTAGAAGGGACAGCTCTTAAAAATGAAAAAATATATATGATAGCTAAAGGAATTAAGTATACTGATTGAAAGGTGAACTGATTGAAAGGTGAACCGATTGAAAGGTGAAATAAAGGAATCTCCTAGAAGAAAAAAAAATCAAACATTAAAAGGTAGAAAATGAGAGAAAAGAATTAGAGAATTAATTCAAGAAGCCAAACATTTAATTAAAAAATGAATAGAAATTATAAGGAGACAAAATGAGCAAGAAACAAAAGGAT
This sequence comes from Nesogale talazaci, assembly GCA_004026705.1. NCBI lineage: Eukaryota > Metazoa > Chordata > Mammalia > Afrosoricida > Tenrecidae > Nesogale > Nesogale talazaci. The sequence goes on along the minus strand of PVJH01020158.1, from coordinate 1,666 downwards.
AAAATATCTTAGGGTTGAAGTCATGATAAATACCCATCTATACCTATGTACATCATTGTGAAACTTCAGAACATCAATTATTATTTTCTTTTAAAAATCATTTTATTGGGGTCTCGTACAACTCTTATCAAAAGCCATCAATCCATCCATTGTATGTCAAGCACATTCAGAACATCCGTTTTTAAGAGAAGATCTTACAAAGCTTCCTGGTCATAGATAGGGAAGAGTGAGAAGAACATAAATCACAATGATAGGAGTGAAAATAAAAATAGCACCAAGCTCTCAATAAGGCAAGAAGGAGCATTTATAGGAAAATGGAATGAAATCAATTGATAATACCCAGGTAACCAACCAGAAAATCATGAGGAAAATCTTTCAGTAATGGAAAAACTTCAACAATTTACCTCTTTTGGGCTGGCCCCAACCAGAACCAACCTGACCCCCACCCTAGAAGTGTGTGTTGCAGAGAAGGACACTAGACCTTCTGGTGGGGGAAGGAACCGACCTGCTAAACCCAGATGGAGGCAATCCAAGAAGGAAAAAGAGAAAGGGGAAGTCAGCCCAGACTCCATATGGGCACACCAAGCCCAGAGGATGAGGTTCCTGCATGGAGCTGCTGGGACACAGAGAGAACTGAGGGAGTACCAACAACTCAAGACATGTTGTCCCCTAACTGGAGCTTATGGAGACACGGGAAAATAATGGGGACACGCGGCAGGGAGACAGTGGGGGAATGGAGCATAACACATCAGCAATTGGAGTAAAGCTGAGCACTGAGCCCCTGAAGAGCCCCAGGAATGAACTTCATACAAGGAGGGGTAGACCCCGGATGCCCCTCAGGACCAGTGGGGAGGATTCCATTGGAACTAGCAATCAGACCTGAACCTAACTAGGGTCTTTTTTTCTTTTCCTCTTCCCTTTTCTTTCTTCAACCATAGGTTTTCTTATGTTCACACTAGGACATGGATGGGTTGTTTAATGATATGTATTGGACCATGGGAGAGAAGCCTGGGGAGAAGGCAATGGGGTCAATGGCCCCAGAAGGTAGAGGGGGAAGAAGGCGGTGGGAAGAAGGATGTGGTGAACAGATGGCATCATGAACAGGATAACAACTGGAGAAGCAGAACCAGCATCTAGGAGAGGGAAGAGATCTTGTGGATATTAGAGCAACACTAAGCTGGTGGAGAGAAAGCACGAATAGGGGGAAAGTGATGGTGGGACATGAGGAAGCCAAAGGAAAGACAGGCAAGCTCTAGGAAGCAAAGGCAGAGGTTTGGAGATTAACAGAGGTGTGCACTTATGCAAACACATTAATCCAGAGCAATAGTGGTCTTGGCCTATGTACATAAGCAAAATACGGAAGCTGCCAATGGGTCATGGGTCTCGGCTTATACCTCCCCTCAGTGCAAGAACACATTGTTCTAACAAATTGGCATTCTGTGATGCTCACTCACACCCCTTAGATGATTGCTGAAGAGAAAATGGGTGCATAAGCAGATGTGGTAAAGATGGAGGATGGTGCCTGGCTATTAAAAGATATAGTGTCTGGGGTCTTAAAGGCTTGATGTTAAACAAGTGGCCACCCAACAGTGAAGCAACAAATCCATGTGGAAGAAGCACATCAGCTGATGCAATTGTGAGGTATCAGAAGATTCACAGCAAACAG
>PVJH01020157.1:0-42341 GCA_004026705.1 Nesogale talazaci | reverse complement strand
TTTACTTATGCACCCATTTTGTCTTCAGTGATCGTGTTGGGAAGGTGAACAAAATGTTCTTGTGTTGAGGGAGTACTTGAGTGGAGGCACAATGTCCATGTGCAGAAATGTAAACACATAGGTCTATTTTCCTATCATTATATGTAACTGTTTATATAAAGTCATTATATAAATATATGCCTGTATTTATACCTCCATAAATGTCCTTTGCCTCCTAGTTCTTTCCTGTACTTCCTTTTACTTTCCTCCTGTCCCACTATCATGTTCAATCTTCATTTAGGTTTCTGTAATTCCTCGCTGTTAAATTGCCTTAAAATGCCCTTCTTGCCATCAGTTTTAGCTCACTTGTTCCCTTGTCCCTGTGTTGGTTGACCTCCCGCATCCCTTTTTCCCAACTCTCCTTCTCCTGTGTCTACCCATAAGCTGTCGGTTCCATTGTTTCCTTCTCGGAATTGTTTATTCTACCTATCTTATCTAGATAGACATGCAGGCATTAATAAGTTCAAAAAACAAGACAAAGCCAAACAAAACAACAAAGGAAGGCAAAACAAATAGCAATAATAAAAAGAAAGTCAATGACAATAAAGGAAAATCCTATAAATAGTTCCAGGTCTGTTTCTTGATTTTTAGGAGTGTTTTTTAGTCATCTGATGAGATGCCACACTCTGTCCCCAAACTCTACTTTTGGTATTCCCTGGGGTCTTAATTGCTTTGCCCCCCAACCCCCCCGCTGCTGTGTTGCATGCCCTTAGTGTTTTGCCCAAGTGTGATGGGGTCAAAATGGGCACAATTCCCACCCTATGTCTCCAGCGTTGTCCCTGGTAGCACTATGGTTCAGTGAGGGATGTCGTATCTTGTGATGGGGCCGACCCCTGGGGTCCTCTCTGTGCATTGTCTGCTCTGACCAGGAATATCGTCCTCAGGCCTCAGTGGGTCAGGATGTGTTCCACTCACTCCCCTTTTCTCTTTGTTTGATACTGTGTGCTCTGATCAGATGTGTCTTTCTCCCCAGCTAGAACATCAATGCTGTCCTCTGAAGTGCACTTGGGGGGAAGGGGTCTATATGATTTTTGTATATTACATTTGGGTTAATCCATGTGAATAATTCTCTTTTGTGTTGTTAAAAAAGGTATTTGCTATGAACAAATTGTTAATTCTGCAAAATTCTATCATGATTTTCAGCTTTATTTCTTTCATATTTTCCAACTACTGTTCTTTCCTCTATGTTTCTAACTTTTGTCATCCAATCATTAATAATTATTGATGCATCTTGATTACATATTTGATCAATTACTGATTGAAGTCCATGTTAGAACTCTTTAATTTCCTCTCCATTAGCTTTCGTGGTTGGTGCTTATACTTGAATAATAGTTGTATTGATTGGATTTCCTTGAAGACTGACAGATATACAGTAATCCCATTACAGACAGCATTGTAGTTCATGATGGATTTGCAAAATCCTTTCTATCAATGAATGCCACATCATTCCTCTTGATTGTGTTATTCTTAGCATAGTAAATCGGAAGAGTTTTTGATTCCGCATGGCTAGTACAAGCTTATTTCAGTTTACTGAAAGCTAATATATTAATATTCATGCATCCCATTTAATTTTTGATCACTTTCAATTTTCTAAAATTTATAATTTTCACATTCCAAGTTCCAATGATTAGAAGATTTTGGAAGCGGTTTCTATTTACTTGAATTGTTCCCCATCAGCAAATGATGATCCCACAGGCTCCACTCTCACAGGCTTGATTCAACTCAAGTCACCATGGTTGATTCTCCTCTAAGAAACCAACCCCTTTTCGGTCACATTTCAAGTGCCCTCAGACCTCTGCTGGCAGTATCTCTGGCAATGTTCATCTTCCTTTGTTTAGGCTTTCAGGACTCAGTTTTCAAAACAGCACAGAAATATAGGAGCAAAGCAACCAATAAAACCACTCACAACAGAATTATAGCAACAAACTCATGCAGAGCAATAATGACACCAATAAATGCACCAATCAAGAGAGAAAGAGAAAGAGAGAGAGAGAGAGAAAGAAGTAGACTGGATAAGAAAACATGCCATCAATATCTGACTTACAAAAATCACATCATAAACATGAGGACCAAAATCAACTAAAATCAAAGGAAAATTTACCAAGCTAATGGCAACACCCTCCCCATGCCTGCACAACCAAAAAAAAAAAGCAAGGGTGACAGTATTAGTTTTTAATTTCTGATAAAATATATTCCAAGGCAAAAAAGTTTTGAGAGACAAGAAGTACATCATACAATGGTTGAAAGAACAATAAAAGAAGAATTCATGAGCAAAATAATCAAATATACACTCAGTACACCACTTTGTAGAAGAGACCATCATCAAAGAAAATGAAGACACAGAAGAACTTAATGCAATCAACCAATTTGACTCCCTACATAATAGAATGCATTGTTTTCCAGTGGCCATGAAACGCCCTCTAGAGTAAACCCAATCTTAAAAACTTAAAAATATTTGGAAATTTACACTCTATTTTCTCAGACCACAGTGCTGAAAACTAGAGATTAACAATAAAAAGGACAATGGCAAAAAGTCAAATGCATGAAAATTTAGCAACAAAATACTTAAAACAACTGTGTGGTGGATTAAACAATAGAGGGAATAAAAATGAAAAGTCTTTGAAACAAATAAGACTGAAAATACGGCATACTAAATAAAGTCTTTGCAACACAGCAAAAACAGTCAGTTTATCACAATCAGCATACATGAAAAAAGAGAAGAAATCCCAAATTAACAAATTGACCCTAAATTTAAATTAAGAGCAACATTTAAATTAAGAGCAGCATAGTAAACCTTCACCCACCACAAGAAAAGAAATCAAGATTAGAGTGAAAGAAATAAAAAGGATAATAGAAAAAATATCAGAAAAAGAGGTTGCTTTTTTGAAAGAATTAAAATGTTGGCAAATAACTGGAAAACTTAACAAAGAACTGTGAGATGCAAATCTCAAGAATTAGAAATGAAAAGAGAATGAAGTGAAAGTAAAAGAATAATAAAATTACTACAAAAGACCAATCAAATTTTAAAACCTATATGAAATGATTGTCTAGAAAGACATCAACTGCCCAAATTAATGCAAAGTGACATAGAAAAACTCAACAGATCCATAACAAAAGAAGAAATAGGTCATTTCATTAAAAATCTTGCCTTCTAATAAAAATAGATCCGGACATGATTGTTTCAATGGGACATTTTACCAAATAGCCAGAAAAGATCTGACACGAATTCTACACAAATTATTCCATAATATAGAAAAAAGATAGCAAACTTCTGAACTCAGTTGATGAAGCAAACATAACTACGAAATCGAAACCAGGAAAATACATGACAAAAATAGCAAGCTATGGATCAATATATCTCATAAACATATTGCATAATTTGCAACAGCATTCTGCATTTACAACAAAATCCAACAGTGTATATATTTAAATGTCATGATCAAATAGGTTTCATACCAGGTACACAAGGAAAAAAACAAGGATAGTTCAACATTAGTGAAATAATGTCATATATAAACAAAATAGAAAGTAAGAACCACATAGTTGACGTAGAAAAGTATTTGATAATGTTTAATACTGTTCCTGAAAAAAATTCAATAAAGTGAGAATATCAGGGAAATGTACTACAATAAAGTCACATAGGAAAACTCAATGGCCAACATCTTGCTCAGTGAGGGGAAGCAGAAAACATTCCCCCTGTTAAGGGGAACCAGACAAGGATGTCCCTCACCCTCTCGCTTATCAACATTGTCCGGGAAATAAGTCAGATCCATCCATTGGGCAACATAAAAGGGAATCTAGATTGGCAAGAAGAGAAACTCCCACTATTCACACATGATATGATTTTATATGTAGAAAATCCCAAAGACTCATAAAATATTTGTTAGAAACAATGGAAATATTTTGAAATGTGGCTGGATACAAGATTAGCACATACAAATCAATTGGATTTCTGTATAATAATGAAGAGAGTTCTGAAAAAAGATATCAAGAAAGCAATAACTTTTGTAATAGCCACTCAAAAGATGGAATATTTAGAAAAAACAAACAAACAAAAGAATGTAAAGAAAACCGAGAACACTATTACAAGAAACCAAATGGAAAACTATTCTATGTTCATGGATAGGAAGACTTCTCTTTCTCAACTACCATAGAGTTGATTCCAACTGATAGAGCTACCCTATAGGACAGGATAGGACTGCTCTTGTGAGTTTCTGACAATGTAACTCTCTACCAAAGTAGAAAGTCTTGTCTTTTGAACGGCTTACCTTGTGTTTAGCAACCCAACTCATAACCAGGACACCACCAGGGTTTGTAGGAAGGCTTCACATTGTGGAAATGTCAATTCTACACAAAGCAATCAAAACCTGAAATTAAAATTGATAGAGATCCAAAATCTATTTTTTAAATAAATGGAAGAACAAATTACGAACTTTATTTAGAAAATAAAGATCCAGAATAAGAACAAAACTTAAGTTTAGAGTTATAAGGCAAGCAAAATAGGAGTCCTTATACTTCCCAACAGAAAAACATTACAGAACTACAGTAGTCAAAACATCCTAGTACAATGGTAGGTATTGGTAGAATGATAGATTCATGGAACAGTGAAACAGAATAGAGAATCTACAGACAAATGATTAAAGGGGAAATAATCCTCGCAAAATTGGATCTACATCTGCAGAAGAATAAAACAACCCATACATCACCTTATGTACAAAAACAAATTCAAGGTGTACCAAAAATTTAAATGTAAAACTCATTAAAGATCATCAAAGGGAAAATAGGGACAAATCTAATGGTCCTATTTCTAGGGTGTAGACATACTACCAAATACAACAAAAGAAGCATATACAATAGGAGACAAAATAGATAACTGAGGGCTACTACAACTAAGATATTTGTGTGCATCAAAGACCTCAATAAAAGAGCAAAAAGAGAGCTCACTGACCAGGAACAAGTCTGTAGTAATAACACAATGAACAAGGGACTAATCTCGAACATCTATAGAAAGCTGCACTCCCACAATTAGAAAATTATGAATAAACCAATTAAAAGGTGGACAAACAATATGAGCCGAAAATTGATCACAAAGAACACCCAATGGGATGGCAAAAAAACAAATAAAACAAAACAACCAATGGCTAACAAACATGCAAAAATGCTCACAATCACTAGCCATCTGGGAGATGCAAATTAAAGTGGTTTTTTAAAAATTTTATTTTATTTTATTTTATTTTAGGCATCACTGCTCTCTGGTGGTGGGAGTATGAGGCCCAGACTTTGCTCCTGTGAGCTGGAATTGAACCTCCATCCCAGTGGGCCGCAGTCCCGCGCACAACCACTATGCCACCAGGGCTCAGCCCGCAAATTAAAACAATGATTAGATATCACCTTATACCTACAATGACAGCCTAATTTAGAAAGCAAACTAACAAAAGCAGGAAACAAAGGCTGAAGAGGGTGAAGAGAAATTGGAATGCTCATACACTGCTGATGGGTTTGTTAATCTGTACCCTTTTTGTGGAAAGTGATACGATGCCACCTACAACAACTGGAAATAGAACTTCTGTATGATCTATAATACCCTAATAGGTAGCTGTATGATAGGTATTGCTGAGTAAATACTCTGAAGAAATAAGAGCCATAAGAGGAACTGACATTTGCCACTCTCATGTTCATCACAGCACCATTCACAATAACAAGATGTTAGAAACAGCTCAAATGCTCACCAGTAGAGGAATGGATACTACTGGAGTACTGTGCATCACTAGAAACAGTAGTGAAATGACAGCATGGCTCATGATATGGATAGACTTGAAGAACATTATGCTGAATAAAGTTATTTGATTACAAAGGAAAGATATTGTAAGAGACCAGTACTGTAAGAATAAAAACCAAGACAAAGATTGGCATACCAAAGTGAGGGAGGGCAAAGATGGAAAGATGAAACAATGGACTAAAAAGGTGACAAGTATAGACTTGTGTCACAAGAAAATGAAGTTCCATAAGAGGGAGAAAAGAAATCAGGGGGAGGGGTATAGAATGCAGAGGGGATGGAGTGGAGGTTGATGAATGGTTTGAAATGTTGAATGCCTTGTGTATGTTCAGAAATGTAACCCTCCCCTATTTAATTCACATTAAAATTCATTGAAAGAAATATATATGTACATATAAAGCAAAAGAATATGGAAACAATCATAGCAACTTGAATTATATAATTTAAATGATGCAATTTATGAGCTTTTAAAATATATTATGCATCCACTGTTATTTAGATATTTGCAAGCATCCCTTAACCTTCATCTAGGCAAGAAATATTTTTCTTTGAGCAACAGCATGGTTTTGAAAGCAAAAATACATTATATAAAATTTTCTTTAGAAAGAGATGTTTAGTTCAATCACAGAATTTTGGAAAATGTTTCCATTAATAATACACTTTAGAGAAACTTTGCATTGAAAGTGGGTATTTCTAAGAACTATTTAAATTTTTTTTTCAGTTTTAAAACCATGAAAGAATAATCATTCCCTTGTTTAAAATATGCATAAATGCATTTCCTTGTTGTACTTTGAATTGTTCTCTACAGTATCGAGCAGATTCTCTCTTCTCACCACCTAAGTAGATTACACAGTGCATATGTTTATTCAGGTGCTTTCTCATGCATTTTTCTCACTCCAGTAAAGTGTAAGTCACAGTCTAGAGGAAAAGATATATATACATTAGTTTTTTTTAATACTAAAAAGTGTTACTGTAAAAATTTAATCTTTTCCTAACTAGCTCGTGGTTATGCCTTGGGCCGTGATCAGCATGGTCAGACGCTTTCCACTATCTTAAACAGCTACTGCTTCAGAATCCCACAGCGGTCACTACGAGGCAGCACTGACTCAATGACAGTGAGAGAAAAGAGAAACAGAAACACATGTATCTTTGCTACCACAATCAATTCAAAACCATTTTTTTCCTTCTTAAATTCTTTGATATCAATTCCCACTTACCTTCCCACCTTCCCTGCCTTACTCCCCAGGAACCTTTATTCTAGTTGTTATCTCTGTATATTCACTTATCCTTGGTTTCATATCCTGAAAAGCATAGAAAAACATATAACAGAGAGTCAAGAAGGCTGCCGGCAATGACAAAATACCACACAGATAAACCTCAATAAGAAATAAGAACACACACACAGAGAAACTATTTAAAAACCAGATCAAGCACCAAGTGAATCAGAAGAGAAATCAAGTGACAAGTTTTAATGTTAATGTCAGCTTTATCATTTTAACCTACTACCATTATCTCTTCAGTACTCTTTGTCAGATAACCAGGTTATCTGCATCCCTCGATAATGGTTAGAAGGAAATCACTGGAGGTTTATTCCCTGTGTAGATCCTGTGAATATATTGTGAGCTTCCATGGTCTTCTGCAAACCAGAACTTCACAATTTAGGCTCTGGTATCTTTCCCTTTTTTAGGTTTGGATTATATACTTTAAAACCTTTGAATCACAGATGTTGATGCACTTTTCCATGTGGGTTTAGTTGACACCTCACTTAGATGATTACTTGTTTGGAAATAAGCCTTTAAGATCCCAGATGTTATTTTTTTCTGATAGCTAGGCACCATCTAATTTCTTCCCCACACTTTTCTATAGCACCCATATCTTCTGTTTCCTTCCTGAGGGCAAGTGTCCAGCAGGGTCATGTCTTAAGAATGAATTGCTCATAGCTTGGAGCTAAGATTAATTGGGAGTCCCCAATCCATCCCTGAATCTCTGTTTTTTATCTGCTTCAGGTTCACCTTAGAGACATCCTGGTTAATTTATGATAGAGAATCTTTTTTGTGTGTGTGGCATCACTGCCCTGTGGTGGGAGTGGGATACCCAGCCTTGCTCCCGGAGAACTGCTGATTGAGAAGCGTATTGATCATCTCTCTGGAGCATGAGGACCTTCTGTTTACAGAGTCATTGATTAGCCCATAGTAGTAATTTTAAAACACTATTGAGAGTAGATTAAACAAGTGTAGGCTTACTATCTTTCTCAAAACATGAATATTTTACCTGAATGTACTTGATTTTTTCCCCCTTTCTCTTCTTTCCGTTTTTCTTCTTAACAATGTTAGGTTTTTAGGAGTTAACTATATATAACGATTGCAATTAATCTAATATTTTAAAAGTACAAATGAGCTTCTAAGGTGTTGACGTGGAGTTTCTGGGAGGTACAGTTGACCAGTGCTCTTGCCTGCTAATGGAAAGGTTGGAGATTATCAGTCACCTTGAGGCATCTCAGCAACAGTCTAGTGAGGTGCCTCTGAAGAAATCCACCTGTGAAAATCCTGGGGAGCACAATTCTGCTCTGCTCACGTGGGGTCACTGGAAGTTTGAATCTACTCAATGACAACTGACCATATGGACACTGTATGTATGGACACTGCTTTATAATATAGTATTTATTTTCTTTTTTTGGTCATCTTCCCTTTTTAAAATTTTTATTTGTTTAATTATATATGAATATATCTAGCACATACAAATATGTGTATACAAATTCCCACAACCATCCCTATACTTCGTCATACATAAGATCCTAAATCCACCGCCCCCCCACACAGACTTATACAGCACATAATGTAATCACTGTGTAAATACTATGTAACCATGCAGAAGTTTTTGGTTGCTGTTAGAGTTGAAGGCTCTCTGGTGACACTGTGACTTAGGTGTTGGGTTGTTAACTTCAAGGTCAGTCATTCTCAGGAGAAAGATGTGGCTGTGTATTGAACACAGTGGAGGATAGTGAAAGATTGGGCAGTGTTTTGTTCTGCTGTACAGAGTACCACTATCAGGGAAACAGACTTGTTTCTGTTAAGATGCACAGTCTTGGAAACTTTAATAGTGTTGCTGTGAGTTGAGGTCCCTCTATGGCAGTGGGTTTGGTATTTATTACAGTTATAGAATTACATTTTTTGTAGCACTTACTATAGCTGTTCCTTATTCTTATGTACTTCTTAGTGTTTATTTATTTACCCTTGTTTATATTGTGCTGAGTTTTGTTATGTTGTGTATTGCCTTTGCCTTGTGTCTACTATCTAGACATGATTCTCCTTCCATCTCTAGTAACCAACAAAGAAATGTTGCCTTCTGATTGAGAACCTACTGTTGGCTTTTTGTAAACGTGGTATCATCCAATATTTGGCTGTCTGGGATTGTCATACTTTACGAAAGACATTTTCCCACAGATTCATTATGTTATGTCTCCTGGATTCATCATTATCCCTCATTGTGTAGTATTTTGTTGTATGTATGCATCATGTTTTGTTTATTCATTGATGAATACTGAGGTTATTTTAGCCTGTTTGCTATTGTGACTAGTGCTGCAGAGAATAGGAATGTGCTAGATAACTGCATCACTGGGTATTTCTACTTTTTTTTAAACATAGATTTTATTGGGGGCTGTTACCACATTCAATACATCGTTCATATTAAGCATACTTGTACACATGTTGCTACATTCATCTACAAACATTTTCTACTTGAACCCCTCCAGCATAAACTCCTCTTTCCCTCTTAACTCTAGTTATTTTTTTAAATTCCAACTCCCCATATTTCTCCCTTCTCCTCCCCCATGAACTTCCAATAATTTACAAATTGTTATTACCTCTTCATATAGTACACTGTCTAATATGTCACTTCACTCACACCCCTCCCGTTGTCCGCACCCCAGAGAGGAAGTCACCTGTAGATCCCAGAAATTTGTTCCCCCTTACTACTCCACTATCCCTCCACCCTCCCAGTGTCACCACTCCCCACTAGCCTCAAAGGATATCTATCCTAAATCCCCGCGTTGCTGACTCCAATGTACATCCCCTGGTCTAGCCAAATCTGTCTGGCAGAATTGGGATAATGATAGTCGGTGGAAGAAAGCATTTGAGAACCAAAGAAAAGTTGCATATTTCATTGCTACTGCACTGTACCTAGACTGGCTCATCTTCTCACTGTAACCCCTCTATAAGAGGACGTCGCTTCACTTATTGATGGGCTTTGGATCCCCAATCTGAACTCCTCCTCATTTATTATGATATAATTTTTAGGTCTTTGATGCTTGATACTGGATCTCTTTGACACCTTGTGGTCACACAGGCTATTATGCTTCTTCCATGTGGGCTTGCTTCTTAGCTAGATGGCCATTTATTTACCTTCAAGTCTTTAAGACCCTAGATGCACATCTTTTGATAGCCGGGCACTATCACCTTTCTTCACCACATTTACTTATGCACATATTTGTCCTCAGTGATCATATCAGGAAAGTAATCATATAATGTTATGATAATTAGTTCTTGAAATCTGATAATTGATCCCTTTGGCATCTTTTGGTCCCATAAGCTGGTGTTCTTCTTCCATGTGGGCTTTGTTGCTTCTGAGCTGGATGGCCGCTTGCTTATTTTCAAGCCTTTAAGACACCAGACGCTACATGTTTTGATAGCCGGTCACATCAGCTTTCTTCACCATATTTACTTATGCACACATTTGTTTTCTGTGATTGTGTCAGGGAACTGCGCATCATGGAATGCCAATTTAATATAACAAAATGTTCTTGCACTGAGGAAGTACCTGATGGAGGTACAATGCCCACCTGCTGTCCTAATTCTAAGCCTAAAAGTATATGCATATTGATCTATTTCCCCATCATCATATGAATATATGCATCTATGTATATGCCTGTATTTAACCTCTATAAATGTCCCTTACTCCCCAGTTCTTTTCGCTATTTCCCTATACCTTGTCCCGTCCCACCATTACGCTCAACCTCCATTTGGGTTTTAATATTTTCTCTCTGTTACATTATTCTTAATCAATCCCTATCGGACCTTCCACATCCACCCCGCCACTGATCCTGAATGACATGCTACTCCCTCCATCCCTGGATCAGCCAATAGCTACCCCCCTCCCCCACCAATATCCACCCTGGTTCTATCAGTCCCGTCGTCTCCACCCCCAGACCGCCCATGCAACCCACCTCATCCAGATATACCTGTGGAGAAAATAACATGCTCAAAAAAACGGGCATCCCATAATGAAGCAAGCAAAGAAAAGAAAACAATGAAAACATCAGCAAACCCCCTCCCCAATATCCAATATGTATACATACATGCAAAAATGCAATAATAATAACAATATAAAAACCTACAAATAGTTTAAGGTCTGTTCGTTGACCTCTAGGAGTGTCTCCTGGTTGAGTGGGATGGGGTGCCACACTCTGGTCACAAAGTATATATTTGGAGCTCCATGTTCTGTCACACACCCTTAGTTTTTTGGTGTGGTTGGGTCAGACAGGGTATAATCCTGACCTTGTTTCTCCATTGTTGACCCCAAGTGTCTTGTGTCAGTGAGGGTAGCTGTATTTCATATTGGGGCTGGTCATATGGTCCTGTGGCAGTCACGTGCTTATGTTAATTTTATGATGGAAATGTAGCCTGTTAATCTGGAGATAGCCATTGAGCAGCCAATGAGGCCTCCCTGTGGGCATGGCTTTCTATATTTTCCTCATGAAGATGAGAAGCTATCTTCCCCAGTTGTTGGGAGTTAGTCTCAGAGACGATGAATCACAGACAAGACAAGATGGCAGCGTCCGAAAAGCTGGAGGAGCCAGTGGAGAGACCACACGGCTTTGCCCTGATGGAGCCAGACCTCTGAAGCTGGGGAGGCCACATGGAGACCTCTGCCAGTGATGAGTTACTTCTGCTGTTGATGAACCCTGAGCCCTGGAAGTGAGGAGCCGTGGGGAGACCCCTTCCAGCGCCGGGACTCTGCACCCACTGACCTGTGACTTCATGAGTCGGAAGGAGACTTTATAGATTGATTTCAGGCATATGGGTTAATATCGGACTTATGACTTTGAACTGGACTGGGCTGGGATGTTTTCTCAATGTCCTGTTCCTCTTGTATATAAACCTTTTCCTTATATCAATATGCATGTCTGTGAAATTTGTTCCTCTAGTCTACCCGAACTAACACAGGTCCTCTCTTTGTATCGGCAGTTCTGAGTGGGAATATTGTCCTGAAGGGTCGGTGGGCCAGGATGTACTTCATTCTATCTTCCTCCCCCTTCATTTATTCTTATGTACTCTGGTCAGGTATATCTCTTTCCCTAAGCTGCAGCTTTGGTGCTGATCTCCAAGGCAAACTCCCCTGGGGGAGAGGCGGGTGCCTCTGTAGTTGGAATTGTGCTCTCAGACCTCTCCACTGGTTCTCAGCTCCATTGCTTCATGCTGCATTCATTTCCAGGAGCACCTTATATAAATTTGGTTCCTGTTTTCCTCTGGAGATATAAAAAATACACTCCCTTTGGGTGGGTTAGTGCCCCATTCCCTCTCTACTTAACACCATCTGACCTCTCACATCCCGGTGTCCCACCCTAGTTGGCTACTATATGTAGCCCTGGATTTGGTCTGACCCCAGTTGTACTACCTGGGCCTTCCTCCAGGATTTTCTGTATACTGTAGATTTTTCCCGATACCACTTTTGAATTTTTAAAAATTATTAGTAAACTTACCTCAGTGGACTCATATTGTACATGTCCTTTTGTGCTTGGCTAACTTCACTTAGCATAATTTTCTCCAGTTTTTCCCATGCGGAGATGTGCTTCACATGTTCATCACTACTTTTCAGTGATGCACAGTACTCCATTGTATGTATGTACCACAGGTTTTTTTTTTTTTGTACCACAGCTTTTTAATTCGCTCATCAGTAAATGGAAATTAGGACTGCTTCCAATTCCTTGTAAACTGTGTTGCGATGAACATTGGGGCACAGATGTCTGGTGGTGGATTCTTACTTGCCTCTTTTGGGTCATATGGTAGTTCAATTTCCATCTGTTTTAGATATCTCCAAATTGATTTCCATTTATTTATTTATATTCTTTAAAAAGTTTCCTCAAAAAAGAAGTTTTCCTCAGATGCACGGCATATCTCTTGTTTCCTTCCATCTGGACTTCTCTGCTGTCTCAGCAGTGTGAAATACATTTATCCATTGTCAGATACACACTAATATGGATGTGTCAGGAAGTTAACCCTGTGTGGAACAACTCCTGACCAATGATAACAAAAGTCAGTCAGTCCTTCAGCTTGACAAGTCAAGTCAGAGGTTCCTTCAATAGAGCTCCTCAGAGTTTCCAAAGGCGTTTACCCACAATAACTAACCTTTGTTTTGACCTTTCCTCATTCTCTATTTTGTTCTTCCCAATTCCTCACTCTGCTTCAAATTACTTAGTAAAATAATTGTACCCATAAGCCTGTAACCTGGGTTAGTAGGTCAGTTGTTATCTAAAAGTGCCAGAAAGCAGCTTGTCAGCATGGGAATCTAGAACTACAGTATACACGGAGCACTTGGTGACAGACATAACATTCTTTGGTGGTTGTATTAGTCTGGGTAGACTAGAGAAACAAATTCATAAGCACACATGCGTATATAAGAGAGAGATTTATTTCCAAGAGGAATGGAACATTGTAAAAACATCTAAACCCGGCCTAATCCAAGGTCATACATCCAATATCAGTCCATATGCCTGATATCAATTCATAAGTCCTCTTCAGACTCACAAAGCACATGCAATGCCACTAGGGCAATCACAGGCCAGTGGGTGCAGAGTCTTGTGTGTTCAGTGGTGGTAAAAAGCATCACAGCACTGACAGGGGCCTCTCTGTGGCTTCTCAAGCGTCTCAGCAGTGGCAGGAGTCTCTATGTGGTTTTTCCAGCTTTCGAGATCAGGGTAAGTCCATGTGACTTCTATGTCTCACAGGGAGTCAGTCTTGTGTCTAGTCAGTAGAGCGACTCCCAGGGACTGAGTAGTGAGTCTCTCGCCTCCAATGGGGAAATTCAGCCAGATTTCCCAGAATTTCCAGGAGAAAGCCATGCCCACACAGAGGTCTCATTGAATATCTCTAGATTCACAGGCTACACTCCACCCTTACACTCTTATTCCTCAACTTGACACCAGATTAGATGACTGCCACAGTGGTTGAATCCACCTTCATGTGCGGTTGACTGGCTTGGAGTGCCAGGGGAAGATGGCTTAGATGCCACAAAGCAACAAAAAATTCAGCTAGGTACCAACTCAAGTCAACAAACGAATATGACAGTATTTAATGGAATCCTTATTTCTAGCCCAATTGGCGTGGTAGGTTGAGTGCTGGGTTGTTGACCACAGATTGGTGGTTCAAACAACTAGCAGCTCCCTGGGAGAAAGATGAGGCCATTTGCTCACATAAAGATTTACAGTCTTGAAAACCCTAGGGAGGGTTGCTGTGAGTTGGTTTGCTTTGGGTTATTTCCAGCATCTGTATCGCAGATTCTGTAGAAAATGAGGAGGATTTTAGGTTTTATGGCTACATTATAAAACAAATAAACATACACAAGATAGGTATTGTGTATTTAAAATATGCATCTTCTCTCATTCCTTAGCTTTGTTAGTCTCCTCTGTGGATTGGGAGGTCTCATATAGAAAGAAGGAACTGTGCTGGAAAATTCTGTTTGATGGAACCCATTCTTACATACCTTGCCACAACAGGTTTAGATTATTCAGGATGGAAGAAGCAGTGGATTATCGTTGTAAGAATCAGTCATCCTTGCCTAGCCATTTTCTCAAAGCCATTCTAAAGCACATGCTTCGCAACATAATGTTTGTTCTTCAACTACACCAGTCAGTCAAAGTCAAACTCAGTGCCATTAAGATGATTTTGACTCATAGGAGGGAGCAGAACTGCATCTGTGGGTTTACAAGATGGTGACTCTATGCAAGAGTAGAAAGTCTCGTCTTTTTTCCCACAGAGCAGATGGTGGGTTCAAACTGCTGACCTGGCACTGAAAAACCCAATTATTAGCCCACTCTACCACCAAGGCACCTTAAAATATGACTATATCCATTTACAACTGCCTCCTGACTGGAAACAAGTGTGAAGTTGGCACATATTTCCAGAGGTGGGAGGAACCAGTTCCTGCAACAGAAGGAAGTCACTTGCACATTGAAGAGTTCAAGACCTGGAACCAACAGAACACATGTTACAGTGATTATGTAGGTTGGTTTATTAGGGAAAGCAGCTATACAGCTGGGAAAGGGAATTTTTATTAGTATGGGATGTTAAATTTAGGGTTTAACATCTTGACAAACACATTTGATATTTGCCTTAATATGTTGCTGAGATGACTTCTTAAAATTTTCATGAAGTTTATAGCACAAAAGTTAGCAAAAAAGTTAGCCCTATCTAGGCAGAGTATTCAAGAAAAGTTAAAAGGCTTGAGAGGTGGTATTGCTCGAATGTTAGAATATAGTTGTGGAATGTTATATGAAATCAGAGAACCCATACTTTTCAGTGGGAAACTCAGTAGTAGCCCAGGTAGCTATAGGTAGTTTCTTTTGCTCATTGATAGATGATGTTGCCATAGAATTCATACCTAGCATCAATGTATACAATACTGGAGTTGGTCACAGATGATCTAAATGTAATTATGGTCAAGAGCAGCAAGGTTGAAGAGGCAATCAGAATGTCTTAATCTCAAATATGCACATTTATGGCTGAAGTTCCATGGCTCTACTTACAGGTTCTAGAGCTCCAAGAAGAGACAGAGAGACACACAGCATAAGCAAGTGAGGTGAAAGCTGGTTTCAGTTCTTGGAACAGGTCATGTCTACCTCTAATTCTTTTTTGTAAATTTAAGTTTACAAATTTATAAGTCTTAAGTTTTAAGACTCAGAATTCATTAAGTGAAACAAAAGATGTGTTCCATAATAAGGTAGCCAAAAATGTCATTTCAAAAATATAAAATAAACATTTTCCTAATGTTTCTTCAAAGAGATCCATGGCCATTGAACTAGAAAACTTCTCAGAAGATAGAAAACTAACAATATGTTTGAAGAATTGTTGAATACAAGCTCTGAGCTGACATTGATAGTAGGGGACAAGATGTGACATGTTTGAGAATATTGAAGTTACCGTGGTATGTCAGAAGAGTAGACCTCTGCTTTGAAAGAAGTTCAGTCAAAATGCTCCTTAGAAGTTAGGGCTGCATCCTTCATTACATGCACACTTTACCTGTTACCTGAATGGACCAATCCCTGGAAAGAGACATGCTTGGTAAATAGAAGGTCAGTGGAAAGAAGACCAAAAGCTAGATGGACTGACAAAGTGACTGAAACAATGGATTCAACCAGAACCATTATGAGGATGGGACAGGTTTTGCTCCTAGGAGCGCTGGTGGTGTAGTCAAGGTCAGGAGTTCAACAGCCTCCTCAAGGGAAAAAGACAAGACTTTCTACTCTCATAAGGAGTTTAAGAACAAAAAAACTCCCTGTCATTGAGTCCATTCCACATCGTAGTGACCTTATAGCGCAGTGTAGAACGGCGCCTGCTGGTTTCAGAGCCTGCAACTCTTTATGGGAGTAGAAAGTCCCACCTTTATCCTAGGGAGCAGCTGGTGGTTTTGAATTGCTAACCTTTCAGCTAGCGCCCACCTTGTAACCCCAATACCACCAGGACTAAAGAACTCCTTTACAATGTATTCTTGTTCTTGAAAACCCACAGGGGCACGTCAATATGAGTTGGAATGAGTTAGAATGGGCTTCACAGCACCCAAGAGCAACTAACTCTAGGCAGGAAATACTATCTGAACCTGGATGCCTGCTGGTTTCAATAACTCTGCTAACGAGCTCAGAAATCTAATTAAGGCATTTGCCTCACTATTCCAGTTCTCTTTCTGAGTTAAGACTAGATTCTTTTCGTCTAAATTCCCACTGATACGTGTGCACTTCATATGGGAGTATTCTTTATTGTCCAGTCATGTGGAACCCACTCACCATTGACTACAGCTCAAGGTCTGTAACTATTCAAAACCTCCTTATGAGATAATCATCTCTCAATCTTGCAAAACTTTTGTTAGCTCTTTGCTCCTTTTCTTAAGTCCCCCGCCCCCAGCCTCCAGTTTTCAAATAGGAACACAGCCCTTATGGCAGGAACTCCCATGAGTCAACCATGCAATTGTTTTGTCCTGGCTGGGGAAAAGTTACAGGGCTTAAAATGGAGAGCAAGGTTGGGCGGAAGAGGCTCTAAGAACTCATCATCCCTTTATGGGCAACTTGCTTGCATAAAAAGGGACTTCATGAACTTCATACTTCAGCGTATCCTTTGATGTAACATTTCTTCTCTATGAGAGAGCTTTTTTGTATAACCTCTTTTACATTTAATGGTCTGATATCATTCAAGATAAATATTGTTGACAGTTCTGGCCCTAGAATTGCCTGATTCCTTTCTGTGGTGGAAGCTGATCTGACAAACCTCTACAAATCATTTAATATTTTTTTCTGACCAGAACCTCACTCAAAGTGAGATTTATTTTGTTGACTTCATTATGGTCTAACAGTATTTTTCAGAAAAATAATGTGATTTTGCTCAAACCAAGTTGACTGGACCCCAGTTTCTTGCTTATGGCAAGATCTCTGAGTGAGGAAAAAGTTAGATAAGCTTTAGTATCTTTTTAAGGAATGCTTTCAGTATCACCAGGGACTTTTAGAATTGGGTTAGGCTTTAATTTTAGCATAATTTGTTTACCATCTTATATTATCATATGTTTACTACTATTAGCTCTTCTTTTTAAGAGTATGATATCTATATGATAGAGTCAAGCTAGAATACTAATCTATTGTTGTTATGGCTGCCATTGATTTGGCCTCCAAAATTAGTCATATTTGTTCCATAGTAATTCCTTGCTCGATAAGAGTTTTTCTGGTTGAAATTGTAATGGAAGCAAATCACTGGGCCTGTCCTCTATGGACACACTAGGTGTGTTTGAGCCAGCAAACTTGGTTATACAATCCAACTCTTACCTTACTTCAAAACCAAACTCTTTGCCATTGAGTCCATCCAGATTCATAGCAACCCCATGAGATGCACTGCTCCAGAGAATTTCAAGGTCATAAGTCTTTGCAGAAGCAGAATGCCACCTACTTCTCCTCTGGGCAGCTGGTGGGTCCAAACTACTTACTTACTGTTTGGCCACTGAACAATTCAATCACTGCATCCTCAGGGCTCCTCCTACCTCACTAGATTTTGGTACATAGAGTATACTGTAATAAATTAGGAAATTTAAACACCCCCTGATAATACTGCAGATATACACTGACCTCCATTCTATTGACATGCTAACTGTGCTTGGAAGGACATTGAAATTGAACTGGAAAGAAGTGCTAGTGAGGCTTAGGGGGGTTTAATGCACTTCTTATATAGTATTCCCCAGATCAGGCATAGATAAAGCAATTAGAGAAACGACCTTACTCGAGCCTTGTTACACTACTGTTCACCAGGAACCATTTAACTT
Source organism: Nesogale talazaci (assembly GCA_004026705.1). Classification (NCBI taxonomy): domain Eukaryota; kingdom Metazoa; phylum Chordata; class Mammalia; order Afrosoricida; family Tenrecidae; genus Nesogale; species Nesogale talazaci. The sequence goes on along the minus strand of PVJH01020157.1, from coordinate 23,956 downwards.
ATACAGTAGCTAGAAGGAATTCTAAAAAGGGAGTTAGTGATAATTAAAACTCCCACCTCAACAATTTCCTTAATTAGAACAGTGGTCTCTTGTTGCCCTCCTGGAATTCTGTATTGCTTAATGTTTACTACAAAGTAAAATTCAGTAATTCCAAAAGCTCTCATTTGGCATGGTCAATAAAATTGGGTTAAGTGTGGATTTAGGCACTATCCCCATGAAAAGGGGAAAGGAAACATGTCCTATGTATCCAGCTATAGAATTTATCTAAAATGAAGATATATTTAAATTATTATTATTATTATTTTTATTTTTTTTTTGGGGGGGGGCATCACTGCTCTCCAGTGGTGGGAGTAGGAGGCCCAGTCCCACTGCTGGAATTGAACCTCTGTCCCAGTGGGCCGCAGTCCTGCACACAACCACTACGCCACTGGGGCTCAGCCCATATTTAAATTATTAAATGCTGCCTGGTTCCCACATTTCTTACACACACGCACACACATACACACACATACACACACGAGCATTAAATTATTCTGACTTCCTGATACCTTCCTTGTTAGATGCTGCAACAAATGGGTCAAGAAGTTCACAAGGAAATAACAAAGCCTGTATATATTCTAGTTAATGAGGAGGGTCATTATCATTCTTTGCTGTTATTAGTTTTCCTCTGAAGGGTGAACAGATTTAAATTATCCCCTCAGTGGAGTAACTGGTATTATGCCTTTACTTTGTCCAAATGGCTAGACCTTTCCCAGTTTTCAATGTTCTGCTACCAGTGACATCTCTTTTCACAAGCTCCCTAAAATCTTCTGTACGCAAAACTTTCATACTGACTTAAATTTTTTTGTGTGTGTTTAGTCTTTGTACTTGTACTTAACTGTTTCATTATCTCTCCAATTGACTTGTCCTGGGGGACATGACTTGTGACAAATTCTCCTTTTCCCCACGACAGCACAGATGTGATATTTTGCAACAATTTGTTATGTTACGTTCTATCTCATCAACTGAGATTCATTGCAACTCTGTACAGCCAACAAAACTCTGCCCTCCACCATCCTCGCAAATGTTTGCTCTCGTTGTACCCAGTATGGCAGCCATTGTGCTCAGGGTTGTTCTCTTACTGACTCTTCACTTTACTGACCATGATTTGCTTCTCCAAGGACTGGTCTCTCCTGATAATGTGTTCAAAGGCCCCGACCCTCACTTCTAAGCAGCATTGCACTATGTAGACCCTACAAATAATATTAAAATAATATAAAGAATGCTGGTTTCTTCCCTTGTTTAATACAGAAAATATGGCAGATGTCACACTGATGGCTACAGCCTCAGAGTCCCTGGAAATGCTTTCACTAGACCTAAACAAATATTAAGAAGAGAGCAGAAAGTTTCCCTCCATTAATAATGTTGTCATGATATTTTTAAAGAACAAACAACCATAATAGGGCTAGTATTGCTTCTATTGACAATAAGTAGCCCTCCACAAGCTATCCCACGTGACATTGGGATTGCTACCTTGAGACGGCTGTGTATTTGCCACATAGGTCTTTCAGCATGAGCTATCGATGAACAGTACATAATATTAATCATTAGCTGTCTAGCAAACAATGAAATGTCATGCTTTAGCTTTGATAAGATGATATATCTTACATAAGTAATGTAAGAAATGTATTTTTGCAGATGAAGTTTCTACAGGTGGAGACATTGCTGATTCTAGCTTGTACTTGAGTGTGTTATGGAGAGCCTATATTCGATTCTTCATCAAACAGGTATTTGATTCCTTGTTCCCTTGTCTGCGTTTCCAATTCTGAAGGAAGTGACTATTATTACGAGGGCTCATAGTTCTTCCTGTCTTATGAAAATTCTGCTTGAGGATTGTTTTTCTTCTTTTTTTTACCACATAGTCGTGGTAAAATTAGTATAATAAACTTTTTCATAAGCATTATAAAGGCACAGACAATGTTGGTTATATCAGCAAATAAATACTTCCCAGTGTTACTAGTTCTGATAAATGAATGGAGTTTTAATGTGGAGTTTTAAATAGGTGTTGATTTGGGGTAACTTGTTTTCAAAGCACAAACTTTCAGCACAAACTTTGTAAAAGAATTGTGTTTCAAAAGATTAAGAAGAAAACTGACAACCGGGGCCCGTTAGCTAACAAGTGGGCAGTAGAACAGAGTAGAAGAGCGATGAATGCCCAGCATGAAGTGTGGATCGTGGAACATATCGAGCTTCTCCACATGTGGGTAGGGAAGAGAGGTTCTGGAAATACATTTTACATTAAGTCCAGTAGCTTAAGAATCAAACTAGAACATTCCAGTTATCACTGATTTCACTTCAGATCTAGTGTTGACTCACAGGCTTTCATTTAGGGCTGCAAAATAGTGAAAAGTTCTCTGGTCTCTTTTGTGTTTTGGGACTCCTTTGGAAGTGTTTTTCCTGGATGTTAAAGATGAGCAATTATTAATTGCAGTTGGTTTATGAAAAGGAAACAAGAGTGAGTGGAAATCATATCTCTGATGCAGTTGTGAGCACATTATGACAAAATTTCATTTCCCCTTCTTCCTCACCTACAAAGGATGCAATTTCCAACCATGCAAAGTGATTATTTATTGCATATATTCCATGCAAGTATGAAAATATGCCTATGTTTTATGTTTCTATAAAAATATTTCATATTACAGCCTCACTCTGACTGAGACCATTCTGAGGATTAGAGACTCTATTGATTTGAAATCCTCTTCTTTTAGTCTCTGGGCCCATGACTTCATTGAAAACATAGGCTTCAGTATTTCTAGAAATTCATCATAGCTTCTATTCATTCATTAGTAATGAAACATTTTGATTATCACTTTATCTTCCTATTTATGCCACTTAACAAGCAATTTTCTTTTAATTTATTTACTTACACTTTTTAAAAATTATACATTTTTAGTTGACTTCCACTAATCTTGAACTTTTCAATGGATACTTGTTAATAAACTTCTAAAAAGGAAGCCATAAACTTTGAGCCAATTGTAATTATCTGTTGTCTACATAAAGACTTGATGTCAGCATTGAAAATAGTTGGCAAAAACCACCATGCCTATAAACAATAGCATACCACAATGAGACGGTATTTACGCCAAAGGAATCACTTTTAAATTAATTTCAAACATGTGTTGAGTAGATATTATGATGAAGATAACCACAATATGCAGGGTAATGTACTACAAAAATGCTTGCTGTTACATTAGCAACAACAACAGCAACAACAAAGCAAAGCCACTGACATCAAGTTGATTCCAACTCCGAGTGAGGCTGCATGGAGGGTCTTAGACTGTGAATCTTTCCAGGAGCGGGCTGCTCATAGTCTCCTACGGAACAAATGATGCGTTTGAACAACTGATCTCATGGTGGTGGCTCAGCCCCTATTCTACAGCATCGTCAGAGCTGCTCTGATGATGTTAGGGATACATAAATAATGTTTCTTTCTTTGGCGTTAATCTCGTTATTTTACAGGATTTACATAAATCGATAGGCAACTCCAAAGCTGTAAAAGGCAAATAGACAAAAATGAATAGGCAGCTCACAAGACAAGGTGGATAACAAGCAAGGAGGCTTGGAGAAAGATGCACAACTGTGGTGATAGCCAAAGATATGGGAATGTAAGAATAGCAATGAGGCGCCCTCTCTGAGCATGGTGCGATGAAGAATGTCGTGTCTCTAGCACAGAGATACTGCATATATTGAAAGCGTGTTTCCCTTCTCTGCTTTCTCCTCCCCATAGAATGCAACGAATATTAGTATCACAACACTTCACCTAAGATTGTATTTCATATGTATTTCATACTATAGCTTCTCTTTGATAATTGAATGAAGTTTCCCCTTTTCCTTGAGCCCCAAGTTTGAGTTCCAGTATAAAGAACATATAATAAAAATTATATGTCCTGCAATTCAGAAGTGTCTATTTCAAAAGTGTGTTTGAAAGCAAATGCTAATTGTATGCCTTTCCCTAACATGTTCCGTAGTTCCTAATAATGGGAATAGTAAAGTGAGCCAGTACTCAACCTCACCGCCATGGACTCACTGTCGACCATAGCAACCCCATCGGACAGGGAACATCTGCTCCTGTGAGTTTCTGAGGCTGAAACGCTGTCCCCTTGTCTGGTTTATTTGGCACATAATCCACATAGCATACAATTTAATGGTTCAGTCATATGAAAAAGAATTGTACCATCATCACCACAAATTTAGAACATTTTCTCTCCAACCCCCTATGATTAAATTGCCTTTAACATAAATTGTACTATCACTTTCAGTTCTATTGCTCCCTCTCCCTCCTGCCTTCATTGTTTACTCTTGAAATCTCCTCACCTTCTTCATCTCCTCACCCCACCCCCACCCTTAGATCCCTTACAAACCCTTGAATCAATTTTTATCTCTATGCATACACTACACCTATGCTTCACAAACTGGAAAAGCCAACAGAAACAATAAAGAACAAAAATGAAATAAAGTGGTAAAGGGGCTGAGCCCTGGTGGTGTAGTGGTTGTGCGCGGGACTGTGGCCCACTGGGTTGGAAGTTCAAATCCAGCAGCAAGGCTGGACCTCCTACTCCCACCACCAGAGAGCAGTGATGCCCAAAAAACAAAACAAAAAAAGAAATAAAGTGGTAAGGATAAAAAAGATAATAATATAAAGATACAAAAGCAACCAATAAGTAATAAAAAAAGACCACCATCAATATTTAAAAAGCCAGGGAAGAAATTTTCTCATGGAAGAAGCAAGAGACCCTTGTAGCCAGGAGAAATTCAGGTTGGGTCTAGAGAGAGGTCAATTGACCAAGGATCAAGTTTGATCCAGCCTAATCAAAATGAAAATAATCTACGTTCAACAGTGAGGCTGTTTCAGGGCTTTTCCAGTGGCTGGAGGTGCTCTGACAGAGGTGTCATGTGACTAGACACACTGCGGATGGGTTCGGGCTCCCACTGCCTCCACAGCCTTCCACCAATTGAGTGCTCACAGTAAATAATGTTTCTTATCAAGTGAGCATTTACTATTTGTTAGGGACTTCATATGCATTTTTATTTATTTCTGCAAGACAACTTCATTATAACCTTATTCTTGTTTTATGGACGAGGAAGCAGGCTCAAAGAATTTAAGTAACCTACCCAAGGTAAGCTATATGACTATTAACTCAAACTGAGAAAGTATCTTACAGCTGTGACTCTCATAGCTTTTCCCTTTCTTCCTTGATATTAGATTAGTCTCAAAATGTAAGGGTAAAATATTAGTGCAGTGACTATGTAAATAATTTTCCTGAAATTGGCTTCTCAGGGACTGATCTTGTTCATTTCGAAGGAAAATTTTAAATATCAAAGTATCTAGTTTTAGTAAACCACCAAAAGAAAACTTGAGCGGTCCACACACAATTTGAATATCAGTGCTATCAAAGGTTTCATTTTATATGAATTCCCAATCAATGCTCATGGAAGTAGCAATGAAGAAATCAAACAATGCATTGCATTGGGGAAATCTGCTGTGCAAGAGCCCACTTTGAAGATGAACATGTACCTGGTCCAAGCCATGGTCTTCTCAACTGTCTCATGTACATGATAGATTAGACAATGAGTCAGGAAGACCAGAAAATGGGCGCATTTGAGCTATGGTGCTGGCAAAGGAGAATGGACTGCCGGCACAAATCAACTTGTCTTGGAAAAATCCCTGCCAGAACTTTCCTTAGAAGTGAAGACTGTGATTCGGTCTCTCACTTATTTGGGGCACACGAGTAGAAGGGAACTCAACTCAAGACTCACAGCCATGGAGGTGACGACTCATACCGGGCCTGGAGGGCAGGATAGAACTACCTCGGCGAGTTTCTGAGAAGGGAACTCTTTATGGGAGTACAAAGTCCCGTCTTCCTGCCCAGAAGAGAACAGTCCCTGGTAAAGCATGTCGTGCTTGGTCAGTGAAAAAGAAGAAGCCCCCCAGTGCTACGGCTGCAACAATGGGCTGGGAGATAACAGCAATTGAGACAGTGGCGCAGAACTGAGCAGTGCTTCATTGTGTTGTACATCAGGTCGATGTGTTTTGGAACAGACTCCCTGCCATCAACCACCACAGATGGATTGTCACGGCGGCTGCAACACTGAGTTCCAGCCTAGGCACAAGGAGGAGGATGACACAGGGCAGGGCGTGACTGATTCCGCTGTGCTTAGGGTGGGTGGGTATGGGTCAGAAGCAATAGGATGGCGCCGAACACAACAACACAATTCGAAAGCCCATAGTGTGGGGCTAGACCCTGGTGAATGAATTAGATGGCCCATACCAGGTGCTGCCATCGGTGGCAGTAGTCCTGCGGAGTTGCCAAATCCCATCCCCTTCCACACTCTTGCTTGTACCAGATGGTAGCAGTTACTGGAGCTAATTTAATTATTAGAGAGGAGGCCCAAGTCTTGTGGTTATCAAGACAGTTCAACAAACGACAGTGGTGTGATTGGTTTCCCAGTCATAAGAATACCAGGCGTATGTAAACCACCTCCTCTCTCCGTTTACTCAGACGCAACTGCTAGATGTTGCGTGCTTCTTTGCCTCCATTCCATCCTTCCTCACGTGGACCGGAAAATAACAACCACAACGTGCTTCAATTTGAAACCGGCAGTGACAAGAGAGAGGAGAAAAACCAACGGCCAATTCTTTCAGACTCAGATTTTTTGGGGGGTCAAGGCAGCATGTTTCCTTCCTGGAAAATTAGGAAGCAAACGAAAGTTTTATCTGCTTATATCCGGAAGTACGGTGCTTGAAATATTTATGAGTTTATGCATGCTATTTCTCCCATAGTCTTAAGATATGTAATAGCTTTGACAGATCTTCATTTGGATTGAGCATTGTTTATTGGTTCACTGGGCTGTGGTCAAGAGCAAAGCATGCTGTCTTTGAGAACTTTCCCCCCATGCCTGTGCAACCCACATTTAACTTCTGAAACCTTAATTACATCTGCAGTGAGGCAAACAGAAAGTGCGGGAAGGGCAGTCAAACCTCATGTATTAGGGATAAGCGGTGGCCTTTGAGAGTGCCGAGAATGCAAAATGATGCGGTGCATTGCTGAGCTGTGTTCACGACTGTCTTTGAAGCAGCTCTAACGATGCGGACGGAACCGATTCTGCCTCCTTTCAGATTTGCCCGATTGCTCTTTCGCTGACCTCAAGCCACAAGTCATGAAGTATTTCAATGCCCATTCTTGCAAAAGGATTTTAACTGGTGATTCCAACTGGATAGGTCAATTTCAGTGGCTCTCAATTATAGTTCTTGAAACCTGTAATGGGACAGCAGCCATATGCCACATAGCTGAGGAAGGGCCAGAATTCTAAGTAGTTATCCAACAATCTGGTACAGTCATATAAATATATATGTGGTATAGACTTATGTAAACATAACAAATGCAACGCAGTTTAGAGTGTGGAAATATGTATGCTCATATAAATGGAACAGATATCTTTGTTAAAATACACAAATAGGCATGTGAATTCAACTACATCTGGCACTTCTTTCAATTAAAACTACATACCTGCTATGATAATTTTTTAAAAATGATGATTATATATTTATAATGTAAACCTTAGGTACTGCATTCTTGCTATTTCTCTGAAATGATATTTAGAAACATTTGGCTATATTATTTTCCTAGGACATTGTTTCTTACTGCTTTTTGCCACTAGATGGAAGAAGCAGGTTAACAAAATGATATTTTTGGTGCCTCACTCAACTCTACCCAGAAACAACCAAAAAGCTGTGCATAAAATAACGACAGTCTCAGCATTCTCCTATTTATCTATTGTTATTGCAATATTTATTTTATATGAATTCTGTATCTAATGACTGTATACTGTATAGAGATTAATTTTCTTCTTTTTAAAAAGTATTTTCACAAATAACCAAGAAAAAAGACAAGTGCTGACTGAAAAACTAGAGGTAAGAATTATGAAGAGATATTGGTAGCAGGTATGCCTATTGTTATTATTATTATTTTTGTAAAGGAGACTATAGCCACAAAAATATCAAACCTCTCTTATTTAATTGCTTCTCATGCCATAAATATTTACTGAGGTCTATAAAAACATATCAACGATGACATGGTTACAACTCGGGTGTTTAAGATTTTTACATTCTAGAAGACATTTAAGCAAGAAGTAAACCATATACATTTATACATACTTTCCAAATAAGGAGAAAATGAATGATTTGCAGCTAAGTACAGATGCAATATTATAGATATATAGGATGAGTGGTGACAATGAACTTTGTGATTCCCTCTTTCATCTGAGGCAATCAGGAAAGCCTTCATAGAAATAAAAAAAATGTAATTAAAATCAAAATGGGTTCTTGGAACGGGGGACCCCCAAGAATGCTATCCTACTTCTAGAGATAGAGTAGGCAAAGACACACAAGCAGGAAATAACAATAGGTTGGAAAATGTCTAAAGATGGAAGAATAGCAGATTTTAAAAGGAAATATAAAGATTCTAATAGGACATTTTAATTTGAATTTGTAAAGCAAATGATAGGTTCAGGAAATAGCCTCCAAACTGAAGTGCTATATAAGGAAGATAGTATGACTGGCACACATTCCACTCTGACTCAGTGTGACCCTGTAGGAGAGAGGGAATGCTACTTAGAGTTTCCAAGGCTGTAGATAGTACAAAAGCAGACTACCTTAGCTTTCTCCCGTGGAGTGGATGGAAGGTTGAACAGGCAACCTTTCAGTTACCAGCTGAGTTTTTTAACCAACATGACACAGGGCTCCTATGAAGGGAAGAGGAAAGAGCATTCTGGGGAAATGAGGCCTGAGTTTCAAAAGAAGATCTGGCACAATAAAAGAATCCAGAAATAGGAGTGTTGGCAGTTATCACATGTCAGTGTTTTAATGGATGTGTACTCATTATACATTGTGGGCCTGTGAATCCATGGGAAAATTCCACACTATAAAAATATGTATATTTTGGTTTATGAAGATACTTTTCTTGGCCTCTACTCTCCATCATTCCTATGCATGTTAGTAAAGAGACTTTGGTGAGACATGGTGTTATCTGACTCCAAGGAACCACTATTTTACCTCTAAGAGACTTTATAGTACAACCAACCCATGGACATTCATGTAAATGCATAAAGGATCCTATTCCAGTTGCTGAAGGCAATGAACTTGAACCCTGATATTATGAGTGGCTATAAAACTATTCAGCTTTTAAATCCAACCACAGAATTTGACTTTATGACCTCCTGTAAAATGGTAGCTACAGGTTAACTAAAGATTATGAAGTAATATCTCCTTTTTATAGTTCTAAATTCACTGCTTTGTAATTTCAAAGATAACTTTGTTTGACAGGGGAACACGTTCTATAGTGTAGTTTAGTATAGCTCCAGGAAGACCTTGTAATGTTTTCTTTTCAAACTCAGATTCCTTATTGTTCTTATATAGATGTTGTATTGAGCTTGTCACTCTCCTAGTTGCTAGAAAAATATGTAGGAGACTTTATGGAATTTGGACTTAATTTCCCAACTTTGTTCAATATTTTGCTTACAACTAAGATGTAGCTGGAATTTAAATTTAAATCTTAATGAGTGATAATGTTGTACATTAAACCTCATTTAAGTTGATGTATGGGTCTTACATACTTAAATTACAAGGCTAGATCGCCGGAACAAATATGTTTATATTTATTATTTATAGACATATGCACACAGGTCTCTCTCCATATATTTGTATCTATGTATATATAGGGAAAGATATTAACTCAAACTCACTATCACCAAGTGAAGTCAGACGCACAGTAAACTTATAGGACTGGGTAGAACTGCTCTTGTGGATTTCCAAGACTGTAACTGTTTGTGGGAATAGAAGCCTTCATCTGTTGCCCCTGAAGTGGCTGATGGTTTTGAACTCACGACCTTAAGGTTACCAACTCAATGCACAGCCACTACAATACCAGGGGTCCTACAGAGAGAGAGATATATCTGTGTGTAATGAAATTTCAAATGAATAAATTCAGATTCTGAACAATCCCTTCTTTTTATCTTACAAAGCAGCCAAAATACACCGACTTTCTTAGATTCCAAAATAGTTCTTTCATAATCTATCAAGAACATGATGTATAAGTAAGCAAGACATGCCCATTAAAAGTTTGATATTTTATTGACTTTCCACAGTGTATTTCTTTCAGTTTAGAGAAATTTAGTTTTCTCTTTTAGAGCTCATACTATTTGGGAAAAAATGTCACTTTGTTTATGGTAGGTGATATAATATTTCTCTATTGAACCTGATTAAACAAATAAGCAAAAAATATCCTCACAGATTCTATTTAGTTCTAACATCAAATGAGGATCTCATAATTTTAGCATAAAACAGATGAAGCAATTGAAAATATGTTGGACATCAGCTATTTTAGCAGGAGGTCAACATTATAATTATATCAGATATTGTCCATTAGGGTGCCTAAAAAAGTGGGGTATAGTTTGTTTTGCTTCAAATTCTTGAATTTATATTCAAAATGGGTTTTAGCAATGAGAATATTTTTTTTTCTTTAATCGTTGGGGCTCTGTGTTAGTCTGCTAGAGAACTAGCAGACTAGTTAGTGGACTAGTTAGTGGACTAGTCCGTTAGTGGACTAGAGAAACAAATCCAGAAACACTCATATGTGTTCAGGGAAGAGCTTTATATAAAGAGTAATTGTACATTAAGAAAACATTCCAACCCAGTCCAGATCAAGTCCATAAATCCAATATTAGCTCACATATCCAGTACCAGTCTGTACATTCCTTCTCAGACTCACCCAACACATGCAATGAAGCTGAGTGCAGGAAAATCACAGGCTAGTGGGTGGAAAGTCTTGTGGATCCAGTGGTGGTGGAAGCATCTTAGTGCTGGCATGAGTCTCCATATGACTCCTCCAGCTTCACAGCTCTGACTGCTATCATCATAGCTCCATGTGTCTTGTCATCACGATGGTTTTTCAGGAGTGAGTGTACGTCTGGCCTCCAGCGAGCTATGTATCTCTGTAGCGCCTACAAATAAGGCCATCAAGCTATAACCTGATTGACAGGCTAAACTTCACCCCTTCACTGTTAATAGTCTCAAGTTGACAACAGATTATATAACTGCTACAGATTTTAACAGATATTATAATAGTTCATGAACCAATTATATCAAGCAAACTTATACATAAGTTGCCATTGACATTTTGAAAACATTATCTTTCTACTTGAGCCCTTGGTATCAGTTCCTCTTCTTTTCCTCCCTCCCCTCACCCACCCTCCTACCCTTATGAACCCTTGATAAGAGATATATATAGCTCAAATATATTCTTATTTTACACTGCCCACTATATCTCCTCACTCAAGTTTCTGTTATAATATATTCATATCTTACATTGTCTACTGTATTCCTTCATTCAAGTTTCTATTGTTCTGTTATAATATAACATATTATATATAATTCACATATATTCGTATCTTACATTGTCCGCTGTATCTCTTCACCCATGTTTCTGTTATTCATCCCACTTGGGTGGGACGGAGTGTTACTGATCCATCATTGCTTTAGAGTCCCATTACTTCCCCTGTTCCCTTCTCCTACACGCATGATATTGCTACTCTCATTATGTTTTCTAAGGGGTTTACCTGACTGTGTGGTGGAATCTTTTATCTGTACCAATGTGCATAATCTGTCTAGCTAGATACATGAGGTAAAACTGGGTTCATGATAGTGGTGGGGGAGGAAGCACTTAAGAACCAGAGGAATGTTGTACACGTCATTGCTGCTATACTTTATCATGGATGACTCATCCCTTCCATGTGAACCTTCTGTGAAGGGATGTCCAATTGTCTACAAATGGACCTCTCTCCTTCACATCAATATAATTGTTTGTTTTTGATTTTCTGATACCTGATTCTGTCAACACCTTGTGATCACACAGACTGGTGTGCTTTTCCATGTGGGTTTTGTTGTTTCCCTGCTAGAGGGTCGCTTTTTTAACTTCAAGCCTTTAAGACGCCAGAGGCTGTATCTTTTATTTTATTTTATTTTTATTTTTGGGCATCACTGCTCTCTGGTGGTCCTGGGAGCTACCCAGCGCTGCTCCTGAGAATTGCCATTGGATTTGAACCGCCAAGTCTGTGGGCCGCAGTCCCACACTCAACCACTTACGCCACCAGGACTCAGCCCCAAGGCTGTTTCTTTTATTAGCCAAGCACCATCAGCTTTCTTCACCTCATTTGCTTATGCACCCATTTTGTATTCAGCAATTGTGTAGGGAAGGTGAATATCACGCAGTGCCAAGTTATTAGAAAAAAAGTATTCTTATGCTGAGGGAATGCAAGTAGATACCCCAAATCAATTTGCTACCCTTATACTTTAACATATAAATATATGTACATGGGTGAATGCTCCTATCATTATATACTAATATATTTACATATATACATGCTTATATTGATCCCTCTCTATATAACTTTTGCCTTCTGGTTCTTTCCTCTATTTCTTTTTTCTTTAGAAATGTGGATATCTTTTACATATATATACCCTTTTTGACATACTACAATTTAAAAAATGTGCTACCTGTCTATTTATATTTGTTTTACTTTGTACAACAAATGAGAATTTTCCTGTTGGTATTTGATATTTGCAAACTAGATAATAGCACAAGATTTTCTACTAAAATAAAAATTATTTCAACACTTTGAATTTTTACCATAGGTCACATTTTAACTGCAATATTCAAATGATCAGAGTAATGCCTTTGACCATTTGGGGGTATTAGAATAGGAACACACACACACACACACACGCAAGCACACACACACACACTCCAAGTCAAGTCTGACTCAACTGCCCTTTAAGATAGAGCAGAGAAAGAGAGAGAAAGAGAGAGAGAAAGAGAGAGCAAGAAGAGTAAAAGAGAGACAGAGAGACAGAGACAGAGAGACAGAGAGAGCTTAGCATAATACAGTTTAAAACTTGTTCCAACACTTTTTTTAAGCAAAAGTAGTTCAGCACTAGACATAATTTGAAAATACTTAGGAGCTAAAGAACAATCATATCATTGGATATGTGGAATTTTAAACTCTTGTGCAGATGAATCTCTTTGGCTTTTATGATGGCATAGTTTTCTAAACGTCTGTTTAAACCTATAGCCTTTAATGCTTTCAGTAATTTATTCTTGGCTCTGAGATTTGCTTTTCTTTCTTTCAGTCAGAATGACTTTGGTTAATTTTCTTTACATAATGAGAAATGAATAATTGAGAAGGCATGAGAGTATCTAGCACTAGGAGATTCAAGCAGTGCTATGTTATAGAGGAGGAATAAAGAATTCCACTGCTGTTGAATTGAGTTCAATTCTATTCTTTTAGATCCTTTTCTCTTACAGACATTTCATAAGAATCATCTGAAATGAAGACTATAACTTTGAAAATAAAAGCTTGCCAGCATAGTTATATAGTTAGGGGAAATTGGGATAGACAAATTTTGAAAAAGACTTCAATTTTTTTGAGTATATTTGTTCTTCTATACCTCTGCCAGACTGATTTTCTAAACATAAACCTTACCATTTAAATACCCTGCTTGCAACCCTTCAATACCTCCATATGGTTGGTTGTTGGCATAAATCCTCTTAGGTTCTAGTGATCTTCACCCCTGCATCAATGTCATTTCCAACCTTAGCTCCACACAACCACATGGGCATGTACCATATGCTCTACTTTTGATTAGATCTTCCTTCAGCATTTACATTGCTCTGTGCTTTTTGTTCATTCTGTTTCTTGTATATGAAATATATTTGTTTCCATTCCAGTTCTGTTCCTACATATCTTCCAAGACTCAATTTCAATGTCGGGGGGGGGGGGCTCTTTGCTGATCTCTTAGCTCTTCTAATTTCTGCTATCAAAACTAGAAGCTTCCTGCTCAGGGGCCACCTTCCTCTATGAAAGCACCTTTTGCACTACTTTATTACATGTTATCCACAATTGAGTATTTTTCTGTAGAATGTGAGCCAGCTGAGGGCAAAGGGAACGTCTTGGTTTTTTATTTCCAGCATGACAGCTTGAAACATGGCAGATGGTAATCAAAAATTCATGCTAAATTTCTTACATTCATTGGTTGGCAGTTAGTAAACATTTAAGGAATGCCTACATGTGAACAACAATCTACTATTCTTGGGAGAAATGCACAGAAGTGCATCTACCATGAAATGTGCACAATAACTACCAACCAAGTGATGTCACTACTTTGAGCTCTAAAAAACCTTGAAGTTAAAGTAGACAAAATAAACATCCATCCAACAAATGCATTTTCCTTTCTGTGAAGCTCAAATCCCACAGACATTTTTGATTGCTCCAACTCATATTCATATGCATGTTTCTGTTACTGTTCTTTGTTATTAAACCAGATTTTTAATTTATGCTTTCTTTTCTATAGATGCTCATTTTGTTTTTCTTTCTAATTATAAAGGCATGTTGTTTTAGGGCATAGATCATTATCTTCTACTCCTTTTTAATTTCCTGTCCAGGGCATCATGAGATGCTATCCATTTATTATAGCCTAAAAAATTACTTGTAAAATGAATAAAACCAAACCTATATCACTGAACATTGTACATGCTACCTAAGTAAAGTATTTTGTGTATTAATTCCCACAAAACAATTTCTCAATCTCTTTTTTTTGTACAAACTTTGATGAGGTGATCACCATATAAAGGCATTTTACTGCAATTTATAGAATTACATAGAATAAAGAAAGGAGTATTTATTTTCTAGGGGATATTAGCAAAAAAGTTCATTTTATTTACTTACATAATTTTCTCTTTTCTCATTTTGGTAGTTGGAATACAGAATCACAAGCACGTGAGGCAGTATGCTAGTGATGCACACACCTGTGTCTCTCAAATTTAAACCTGCAGTTCAAGGATTAGTGATGGAAGTGCCTGCCCCCTTCTTTAATGATCCTCCAGCTCCTCCAGCAGCCCCAGGGCATGCTTTTAATAAACT
Source organism: Nesogale talazaci (assembly GCA_004026705.1). Taxonomy (NCBI): domain Eukaryota; kingdom Metazoa; phylum Chordata; class Mammalia; order Afrosoricida; family Tenrecidae; genus Nesogale; species Nesogale talazaci. The sequence goes on along the minus strand of PVJH01020157.1, from coordinate 8,944 downwards.
TTGGGAGTATGAAGGTGAGAGCTTTTCTATTGTGAGTGCCAGAGGTGAAAGAAATGAAGTACAAACATGATAGATGCCGAGATTTATTAAGTTTACTGTACTCCGAGTTTCTAAATACCTTAGGTGACATGCAATAGGTTACAAATCTCAAAGATCCTGTGTGTAAGAGAACCAAACACCATTCAATCCAGCATCCTCACAGTTGTTTTCAGGGTTGAAACCATTGATGCAATCACTGTGTCAATCCATCTAATTGAAAGTCTTCCTCTCTTTTACTAACTGTTCAGTTTTCATAGCATGATGTCCCTTTTCAGGAGCTGGTCTTTCCTAATAAGCTGTTCAAAATGTATGAGATGAAGCCTCACCACACTTGCCTCTAAGGAGCATCATGGATGCACTCCTTTCGAGACAGATGCTCATTCTTTTGGCAGTACACAACATTCGCAATATTCTTTGCCAGCACCATAATAAAAATGCATCAATTTTTCGTTAGTATTCCTTATTCAGTGTTCAGTTTTCATATATAGGTGAGGCCATTAAAAACACCACGACTTGAGTTAGGTGCACCTTAGCCTGCTAAATGACGTCTTTGCTCTTTAACACATGGCAGAGGTCTTGTGCAATTAAATTGTTCCACACAATGCTGCATTTAATTTTTTGACATGCTTCCATGAACACTGGTTGTGAATCCAAGTGAAACTGCATGCAAATTGAATATATACAACTATTTCCTAATATTCTGTAGGCTCTGAGCATTCTCGACTAACATTGGATGGGGTTGCTGTTGGGTGCCAAGTTGGTGCTGATGCAACAGAATCAAACACTGCCTTGTCCTGCGCCATTGTCACAATTGCTGTTATGCTTGAGCTCATTGTTGCAACCAGTGTGGCCATCCATCTCCTTAAGGGCCTTCTTCGTTTTCACTTTACCAAATACCATGTTCTTTTACAAGGAGGGCCCTGTCCTCACAACTTGTCCGAAACATAAGATGAAGTCTTTCCATCCTTGCTTCTAAAGAGCATTCTGGCTGTACTTCTTCCAAAAAAGATTTGTTTGTTCTTTTGAAAGTCCAAGGTACTTTCAATACTCTTAACCATGACCGCAATTGAAATGCATCAATTCTTCCATCTTCTTTAGTCAATGTCCAACATCTGAGGCAATTGAAGATACCCTGGCTTGGATCAAGCACACCTTGCTCCTCAAAGTAAAATGCTCGCTTTTAAACACTTTAAAATACAACAGACGTACCTAATGCAATGTGATATTTAATATCCTGATTGTTGATTCCATGAGTAGTGACTGGGAATTCAAGAAATATAAAATTCTTGACAATCAGTCTTTCTCCATTTATCGTGATGTTACCTACTGGTCCTGTTGTGAGCATTTGGGTCTTCTTTACATTGCACTGTAATCCATACTGAAGGCTATAATACTTGATTTTCATCTGCAAATATCTTAAGTCACCATCACTGTCTGTCAGCTCGTCAAACTGTAAAGGCTTGTGTGTCGCTGGAAGCATGTTATTGGTATTTTAATACTATGTTTGGAGACTACCAGTGGTTCTCAACCTTCCTAATGACATGACCCTTTAATACAGTTCCTCATGTTGTGGTGAGCCCCCAACCATAAAATTATTTTCATTGCTACTTCATAGTGGTAATTTTGCTACTGTTATGAATCAGGTGACCCTTATGGTAGGCTCGTTCGACCCCCAAAGTGGTTGCGACCCACAGGTTGAGAACCATTGGTCTGACTATTAGAACATTCTTACAAATGATATTCTTGTTGCCAATGTCATTCTAATCCTGTCTACTTCACACACAATGGCTGTCTATGATAAAGCTTCACTTTGATGACCTCACTCCATTTTGCCTGCAAGGTGAGCCAAAAGGTATTAGAATCTTTAATGGGCTGTTTTCCAACCTGTATTCAATTACCGTCCTTTCAGAGAGTTCTTTCCAAATGAGCAGGTCTACTGATTTAATTGAAATGTTTTGAATCTCTGAGCACATATAATTTTTCCCCTGCCTACCTAAATCTGCCCCCCTTTCCTTTTTCACCACATCACCTCCTCTGTGAAGCCTTCTAAAATTATTTACCACTTTATTTTTATTCTTCAAGTATGCTCATTAACATTAGTTTGGTGAAATATGCCACAGAAGGAAAAGTTTGAGACTAAAATACACTGTAAAATATATAGAGATATAATAAATATTAACATAATTCCCAAAGAAGATAAATAAATTTAGCTTATTACTAATGCAGCACACCCCAAACATGTTTAACCAATGTGCATTTTTCTTTTTATCTAATTGTAATACTAGTGAGAATAATAACTACCATTTATTGAGTGCTCCCTAGGTTTCAGAGACTGATCTAAGCACTTTATATATTAATACTATGCGATAGTACTGTTTTCTTCCCTACTTTATAGATTAGAAAACTTTAATCATAATTGAATTATTTGTTCAAGATCATATGGTAAGTACTACAAGTACAATTTGAACTCATCTAAGTCTAGAGCCCTTACTTTTTCTAAATGATCTCCCACATTGACTGCTTGATGCCTACAGAAATGCTGTACAATAAATGTTTCCAGGATATCATGTTGGGAAGCCATCACAACAGGAGATTGTTGATAGACTAGAGGTGGGTTGATCTCACGGCTCCCAAGAGTGTGTCGTTGTACAAAATTGATTGCACTTGGCAGATTTGTGGTTTTTGCACATTGAAGGCTGCCCTGTGTCCAGCAAGTGCATCGGCTCCAGTTTTCCCACAGCACTTCTTGCTTCTGAGTCACATCTTGATAATCCACCATATTTCAAACTCATTTATAATGCTATTGTACATCTCAGTAGACTCTGGCATGGTATAAACATAACCTTTATATATGTTGGGAAAATTGTGTGACTTGATTTACAGCCACATTTGCATGGTTGCAATGACATGCAGCTGAACCCATAATCTCTTGAAGGTGAGCTTGCATTATTTAACATAATTTGCAATAATTTATATGTTAAGCTTTCATGTAAGAAAGTACTTGATTTGTCTTCTGCAAATGTGACTCTTTGCAAATGATTATTCCTTCTGAATTAAATTTCTCAGAAGTGGAACTTCTGCTTGTTGTTTTTCACAGTTGTTGAATCATTTTTTGTGTGCATGAAATTCTTTATTTAAAACAATAAAGTATATGTATATATAATGCAATTTCAAATTCAAACCTGTATAAAAATCATCAGGGCAAAAACTATTTTTAAAAATACAAATAGAGTGTATACACATACACATCACATTTTACAAACTTTTTAAATTAAACTTCAATCATGATAAAACTATTTAGAAGAGTGTTGACATACATTTATATTACAATATGCAATCTATGACTCAGCTACCAATATTATCTGTGCATCCATCTAAACATCTGAATACTTTCCAAGTCCATTGATTTTTTAAAATAGTGGCGAGTGGATACTATACATACACATTAGAATACAGGAGAATAGGCTATTTTTATTAGAAAACTTGTACTTAAGGAACCTTGTAAGGTTCTAAACCAAATAACTTAGAATATCGTTTTTTATTTAAATATCTGCATTTTTTCTCTTTAAAAATAATTTTAATGGGGGCTCTTACAGCTATTATAACATTCAGTATATCATCTATATCAAGCACATTTGCACACCTGTTGCCACAAACATTTTCCACTTGAACCCTTGGTATAAGCTCCTTAAAAAAAAAAAAAGCTCCTCTTTCCCTTCCCCCCCTTTTTAAAAAAGGAATCATTTTATTGGGTACTCATACACCTCCCCTCACGATCCCTCCATGCATCAATTATATGCGGATCTCATTTGCACACTTGGTGCCATCGTCTGACTAAGCCGCGGACCCGACTAAGCCGCAGCTCTGAGAGCAACATCCTGCTCGGGTCCAAACCTTCCTGGCAGTGGCCCTGGCAGAGACAGTGAGAGACAATGGCGGGTCAATCCCCGTCCTGGCTTCACTGAGGCAAGCCAAAAAACCCCCGGCCCCTCAGAACCCCGCGATTCTGCTCCCCCTTATCTTTACAATGATCCTCCCGTGATCAGGTAGCACAGTATTTCTCCTTCAGACACTTTCCCCTGGCCGTTGCCCTGCTCTCTGCATTTTATTTTTAAAACATCATAAAGATGTAGTTGGAGATGACCGATACAAATTTACAATGCTTAGTAAATATTTGAGGATCATGAATATCCATTTTAATATGACTTTTTCTGAGACATCTTTTAATTTTATAAAAGTACCATTATTTTCTTTATAAAATACACATCTTATTGGTGGGTAAAAAGCAATACCATGTGTGTACCCAAAAACCACATGTGATCTAGTTAGAATTTCTCTGGAAATGTTTATGCCTTAAAATCATGTGATTTTGTTTCAAAGACGAACTCATTTACTTTAAATTTCTTATTGTTTTCCAATTTTAAAATATAATTTATGGATCGTCCCTTCCCAAATGGATTCTAAAATATATCTGACATTTAAAAACTTTGGAAACATATTACATTTTCCTACTCTTAGCTTTTAATGAAATGAGGGCATTTAACTGCCTAACTGGGAACATTTCCAAATATTACATACATCTTATAGTATCTCTTCTTGATGAAAATATACTGCTGGTTCTCAGTCTTCAGAGGTGATCCGAAACATTTATTTAAGCAAAGGGAAAAGCCAACTCTCTTATAAGTGATGCTCCAATTCATGCTACCTGAGACTGAATTCACTTGTACTAATCGACCCTATTTACATTAGAAACAAGAACGGCAAGAACTTTTTACTTCTTCACTGAGGGGAGCGCTGAATGATTTGTCTGGGACAGTTTCTAGTCTTGGGAACGTTGTTCATCATGAAGGGGTTGGTTCCAGATGTCAGAGTGACCTGAGAGTGCACCAGGGCACCAAATCCACTGCCACCGAGTGGATTCCAATGGTGAGCTCACCATGTAGATGTGTTAAAAAGTTAATTTCAAGACTAAGAGATGATTTGTTAATGACAAAGTGGTGGCCACTGACAATTCCTTCCAACATTCACCCCACTATGCCAAACTGCCTTTCTGGAGGAACAAAACCCACCACAACACTTTCTTAAAGAACAGAAACGGGATAACTAAAAGCTACATACTAAAATATAACGTAATAGCCAAAACTTAGCTGTGGAAGAGCATTAAGAAAAACCATGATTTCTGAAAGGATTTTCTGTTAATTGAAAACTTTTTAAAAAGAAAAAAACAAAACAAAACTTTTGACTAAATTAGGTACTAACGTGTGCCACAAAGTCTCTCCAAAGTATTTTCATGCTTAATAAAATGTGTTTAATTCTGACTAAAAGGAAACACTGCAGTAAAGACTTACATTTTTCATTTTGGAAGGATAGATGAAAAAAATCAATTTGTCTCTCTGACTCATTAAAAAATGGCCGTGTAGTAAGCACATTAGACTATCCTATCCAGAAATGTTTCAGTATAATTGATTATGGAACCAGTCTCTTGAGAGACATGGGTTTTACCAAGGAGAACCATTTTATTAAGGGGAATTGAAGAATCGAAAGTATTCTGCAAACCTGTCAATATATTATAAAATCAGCAGGACTTCTGAGATCATTTGAAAACATTACAAGGAAGGACAAGGTGTCTCATGGTTTATGATGCTCAGTTGTGAGTTTTCACGAAGGAGGACATACACAAGATAAAATTATAGCTCTAAGTATCCATATGACATTTATGTATATCATATAGATACCAAAGTAGATACGACATAGTTAATGTCCAAGCAGCTAACATTCAAAATATTAATGTTCAATATTATTTTCTATTTTTCATGCATTTTATTCTTTTAGTTTCAGAACTTGATAATCCATGTAACTCTCTATGAACCAATAAATTTAAGAAAAGAACACATGGTCCTTTCTCTATGATGCCAGATTTCATATTTGCCAAATTTATTGATTTAACCCTATTGATAAGGACCATGTTCTTAAGTAATAAAATCCAGCTACAAGCTTTGAAAACACCAAGTGCAACTTTGTACTCAGTCTTATCAAACAGCATTTCTATATGCCCAAGATATTAGAAAACATTGGTTAAATAAATCAAACGATTTAATTGAGAAGAACCAACTCAGGTAATCATGATGTATACACACAGCTCATGTTAATCTGTGTCACTCCCTCCCCACTCCCAAACAAAGGCACACACTCACAAACAGTTTCTTTAGCAATTAAACTGCTCTCTGGCTTGATTGGTAATCACCTGTGCCAAGAACTATCTAAGGGCCTGAACAAGTTGATGCAGCTTCTCAATGTATCCGGGTTGTCTCTTGGAGAAACGATTACTGTTTGAGGAACATCAACACTTTAAAGAAGGAAGAGATGATAGAAATCATCTGGGCTAGTTGGCACACACACAAAAGGAAAGGCCACTTGCCAGAGTTATATTTTCTTTACCTTGGAATATAAGCTTCAATCCAACATACCAGAAATATTCCGACTTTTGAGATCAAGGCAGGCTAGCACGTGGTGTTTTACATCTTTGTGCATCACTTCATGGAAAAGGGTCAGACAGATGGTGATAGTGTTCCAAGATCAAATAAGAATTCATCACGTATCTGCTCATGGTATGCTAAAAGGACCTCCATCTCCATCAACCAGAAGAAACATCCTTTAGTCAGATGTTTCTTTGACTATTAAAAGAAAAAAGAAGGAAACAAAAAACTTGGCAAGGGAAATTGGCATAGTTGCTCAAGAGTTCTAGTTTAAAAATACAGTGTCCATCTTGGAAGTTGCTGCCAAGTTCAGTCTTAATATGCAAAACATTTTAAACAGCACACCACCATGCATAATTACATAAAGCACTTGTAAAATTTCTTTTCATTCATAAACCTTAATGAATATAAAAGAGTGCCTGATTTTTAAATAAATGGATCCTTTAAACAGATAATGGTGATTATAATATAAATAACTAAAGTTTCCATATGCTTGTGTTTTTTAAAAGCCAAGTAACCTAGTGTTTCAACACCCCAATAAAATAAAGCATGTGGGTGTGGTTTTCTAACCTTACATATGAAATATCATAATTTAGTTTTACTCTTTTCCACAATGGATTTGGAAAATGGGACCTTCATATACATTCAGTTTCTTCTCCTAAGTCCCCTCAACCCAACTCTGTAGATAACTTTAGAATATAAACATTTTGTGATATATTTTGCAAACATGGTTTATACATGATCTAGTGGTCAAGGGGAAAAGAAGGCTTCACAAGGGATGCTCACTGCCCTATTGGACAGACGATTCGGTTGCTGTGTTCAAAGCTTTTTGGTGGGTGAAGTTTGTGACAGGGTGCTCTTGCCAGGATCACTGCTGAAGATCACTGCTAGTTACCTTACATGGCTAGAACCAGTCATGGCGATTAGTCTAGTGAGATACAAATGAGCATAGTTTATATTAGGAAGAGATCAGAATCAGACCTATCTCATTAGTCAGCAGTGACAAGGGTGACTTGTTGCCTACACCTATCACTTTGTTCTCACTGCTTCTGTACTGTACAGTGACTGATGCAATTGAGTTTCTGTTCTGCTTTTAATATGTTTTTCTAGATCCTGTTGAGAAAAATAAAAGCCAAGAAACAGAACAAAACATTGCACCCACTATTCAGGCTGAAATCTACCTGCAGAGGCCAGGCTAACTATGGCTGGAGGTTTTAACTGGAAAATAAAGCTAGGTGTTTTTTCAACAATGAGACATTTCTGGAGGCATGCAAACAGTGGATGCAGTCAGAGACATGTGCTTTCTTTCCCAATGTCAATCCCAAGTTCTGCACGAGATCACAGGTTCTCCAGGTTCTCAAAACAGAGTGCTACTCCAATACAAAATGCAAGCTTTTCTTTCATTCCGTGCCAGTTTCACAGTAAAACACTTTGTTCCAATTTCTGAATCCCCCTTATAGAGTCATGGGTAGCAAGAACAGATAAAGATGTGGTCTGTCACTTCAGATGGAAAATGAATTTATGTTAAGCTGCTTCATTTATGAAGCAAACATGAACCATTACCCACCAATGTACAAAAGTAACAGTGTTGAAACAAGCCCCAATTACACTTCTTGAAACTCTCGCTCTTTTTCTTGCAACATACTTATCTCATTTTCATCTTCACTGATCTGTGTGTTTTCAACTGTCCTTGTAAGGCTTGGTTGTTTCTTCTTCCAATAGAAAGGCTCCAAAAGCAAATCCAATTACCAGAGGGAAGAATGCTGGCAATGCCATGGCTGCCCATTGTAGCGTGGATTCTCCAGTAGAATCTTCAACTTTCCCTTTTTTAAGACTTAATGTTGAAGAAAGCACACAGTCACTAGTTTCAGATGTCTTTGAAAAGTCCTTGGTGACATCTGTGGATTTATTAAAAATTCTAAAGAATTCTTTTGGAGTAAATAGCCTGGGTTCTGGGTTCTTCAATCCTTTTATTACATTTGTAGATAAGTTTTCATCCACACATAACACCAGGTCATCCATTATCTTCACAAGTTTGTTTATAATGTAATAATTGCTCAAGCCTCTAGAAATTTTGAAAACCTGCTCAGAAGATCAGTCAAGCTGAATGTCAACTGATCCAACAATGACTAGGCAAACTGTCCACCCGGGACATAGTTGAGGGGTCTCTTGTAGTCGTTGGGAAGATTTGCCACCAGTTTTGAAGAAAGCACACAGTGATGTGATGCTTGCAGATGCCTTCACTTTTGACGAGGGGATGGAATAGGAGTAGTTGAAGATAAATGCAAGTGACAATCCAAGTGTGTGTCTTCTTCATAAGGAAAGGCAGCGCTGCGATCCAGCCCCGGCAGCGGAGTGGTGACTCCGTTTAGCTGCTCTGGAGCTCCGGGAGAGCGCAAGGGTGGCGGGGAGCCCACACATGGGTACCC
>PVJH01020156.1:0-41289 GCA_004026705.1 Nesogale talazaci | reverse complement strand
AAGAAAAAAAAAAGTTAAAAATCATATGGAGAATGGCAAGAAATTAAACACTTAGTGGAACATCATGAAATAGATTTGGAACTTCCAAGCATTAGTTAGGATATGCCCAGTTTAGGAGGGATGAAATTGGAGAACACAAAGGGTATTTGAAACAAAACCTATCTCTTCTGCTGGAGATATAGCAGAATAAATGGTCTCCATCTTCAGGAAAAGAGTTAGTAAAAATGGAAGAGCTAGGTAACAATCACTCATTGTAAGAAGACTTTTTCCATATGCTTTTGGACAAATGGAGACTACGCACTGTTAGCCTCTCGGTGATTATTTCTAAGTGCCTAGAAGCTAAAGATTTAGATTTGTTCAAAATTATTCTCCATGAACATACAAACAATCTTCTTTTCATATGAAGTATACTTTTGCTTCTAACATGGAAGCTCACCGCAATGTATTTGAGTACAATGTGTTATGTTGTTGTTGTTGTGTGTCATTGAGTTGGTCCCAACCCATAGAGACCCTGTGCCAAACACCACATGGTCCTCACAGTTGTTCCTATGCTGGAGCCCATGGTTGCCGTCACTGTGCCCGTCCATCTCCTTGAGGGCCTTCATCTTTACCCTAAGTATGATGTCCTTCTCCAGGGACTGGTCTTTCCAAAGTATGTGAGACCAAGCTTTCCCATCCTTGCCTCTGATATTCTTCTTCCAACACAGATTGACTTGTCCTTTTAGCAGTCCATGCTACTTTCAGTATCCTTTGTCAGCACCACAATTCAAAATGCATCAAGCTTTCTTCAGTCTTCCATATTCAATGTCCAACTGTCACATGCTTATGAGGCAATGGACAATGCCATGGCGTGGGTCAGGCACACCTTAGTTTTCAAAGTAACATCCTAGCTTTTCATCATTATTATTTTTATTGCTATCTACTCATTGATTTTAGAGTTTCTATTTTTTTAAAATTATTTTATTTGGGGCTTATACAGCTCTTATCACAATACATATATGCATCCGTTGTGTCAAGCGCATTTGTACATTTTTTGCCACCATCATTTTCAAAACATTTTTCCTACTTGAGTCCTTGGTATATCATCTCCGCATACCTCCCCGCCTCCTCTCCCTTTCCTCCTTTTTGAACCCCTGATAACTTAGATTTTTTTTTCATATCTTACACTGACCAATGTCCCCCTTCACCCACTTTTCTGTTGTCCGTTCTCCAGGGAGGCGGTTATATGGAGATCATTGTGTTCGGTTTCCCCTTTCTACTGCCAAACTTCTCATTATTTTAAAGTGGTCTTAAGCAGCAGATTTACCTAATGCAACATATCTTTTGATCTCTTGACTGTTACTTCTACAACTCTGTTGTATTTTGTCATTATTGTGCATATTTTTCACTCTCTAGTATGTATTTTTCAGCTCATTAAACCTAGAATAGATAAGTCTATAGAGACAATAAATAGAATAAAAGTTCTTGGGGTTTATAATAAGGGGGTTGCTTGACACAATGGATGCATTGAATATGGAAGAGGAAGTTGGGATGGGGACAGTGGGGAGCTGATATCAATAATTCAAGAAGGTAGATCATATTTTGAAATTGACTGTGGTAGTGATTGTACAACACTGCTTGATGTGATTGAACAACAGAAAAGCATGATGTCTGAATTAACTCCTAATAAGTACATTACATGCTGGATTGAATAGTGTCCTCCAAAATATGTTTTGTAAATTTTAACCCTCCAGCACTTGTCTATCAGTTTGTTGTACAGTTGTGGTTTGTGCATTGCTGCGATGCTGGAAGCCCTGTCACTGTTATTTCAAATGGAAACAAGGCTACCAAAAATGAACAGGTTTCAGCAGAGCTTCCAGAATAAGAATAGACTGCAAAGAAGAAATCGAATGTTCACTTTAAAGAAATTGGCTGCTGACAACTTTATACATAACATCAAAATACTGTCAGATACTGAGTGCCTAATCAATAGAACAAGAAGATTGTAAGAGATTGTGCCAGAACATGGACCCCTTAGTTCAGAAGGCATTCAAAATATCACTGAGGAAGAGCTGCCTTCTCAAAGTAAAATTGGCCATAATGACATAAATATTGTAAAGCCTATAGGAGTTGTGCTAATCTGGGTAGACTAGAGAAAAAGGTTTATGGACACTCATATGTATATAGGAAAGAGTTTTATACAAAGAGTAATTATACATTAAGAAAACATCCTAGCCCCAGTCCATAAGTCCAATATTAGCCCACATGTCCAATACTAGTGGATCTGGTGGGGTATAAGCGTGTCAGCATTGACAGGGGTTTCCATGTGTCTCCTCTAGCGCCTAAGACTCTGGCTGCATTGGGTAGCTCCATCAGGCTCATTGTCAGTAATGTCTCTCAGGGCATGTGTGAGTGTTCTGCCTCCAGTGAGCTACTTAGCTCTTTTGTGGTTCCAGATGAGGTCATCAAGTTGTAACCTGATTGACAGGCTAAACTCCACCCCTTCACTTTTAAGTCTCAAATGGACCACAGATTATGTAACTCTCAAAGGAGTAAAGTCTTTGAGACCTTCATTTGCTGACTGGGTAAGACTTCAAATGAGAATAAGCAACTGAAAAAAATCTATTAATAATTAGAACTTGAATGCACAGAATATGAATCTAGGAGAATTATAAGTCATGCAAAATGAAAGGTAACACATAGAGATTGATATCTTAGGTGTTATTGAATTGAACTGAATTGGTCTTGGCCATTTTAAATCACAAAATCATATAGCCTACTATGCTAGAAATGATATAATCAAGAGAAATGATATGAAATTCAAAATCTAACTTGAAGCGCAATATTGTCTGTGATAGAACTATATCTTTCCACTTTCAAGAAATCTAATCAATACAACTATTATTCAAATGTATGCACTCAGTTAGAGAGGCAGAAGCTGAAGAATTCTACCAACACCTTCATTATGGAATTGATCAAAGTACACAATCAAGATGCATTGATAACTATTGGTGATTGGAATGCAAAAGTCTCAAACAAAGAGGAAGAAACAGTGGTTGGAAAATATGATTTTGGTGATAAAAATGAAGCTGGAGATCACGTGATATACTTTTGCAAGACAAGCCACTTGTACATGGAAAATACCCTTTTTCAACACCACTATGCATGGCAGCTATACCTATGGACTCTCCAGATGGAATACACAGATATCAAATTTATGCCATCTGTGGGAAGAGACCATGGAGAGGGCCACTATCAGCAGCCAAGACAAGACTAAGTGCTGACTATGAAACAGACCATCAACTGCTCATATATAAGTTCAGGTTGAAGCTGAAGAAAATTAAAACTAATCCACAAGGAAAAAAAATATGACCTTCAATATATTCCACCTGAATCTTGAGAATAACTCAAGAACAGATTTGCTGCATTAAACCCAAATGACAGAAGACCAGATAAGCTATAGCATAACATAAAGAATATCATTATATGAAGAAAGCCAGAATGGTCATAACTGATGGCAATGATGGATGCATAACCCCTTTTGAGGGGAATAAATGACAGAACTTTGGGTAAAGGGATACACTGGATGGTGTAAGATATGAAAAAATAGATATGTACTTGATTAAGGGTTCACAAGGTGGTAGGGTGGGGGAGGGAGGGACTTATATCAAAGGGCTCAAGTAGAAAGAAAATGTTTTGAAAATGATGATAGCAGCATCTGTACATGTTCTCTTGATATAATTGATTGATGAATTGATATCATAAGAGCCCCTAATTCAATGGTCAATAATAGAAAAAGACACAGACTCTGCCAGATAAGCAGAGAAACAAAAATAAAATAATCAAAATAAAGAAAAAGACAGGAAAGAGAAAATATCAAAGCAGAGGAACATTGAAGAAATTATGAAGTTAAAGAGCTGAACAGGATATTTCAGGAAGGAAAAGGAAAGAGAAGGAAAGAACGAGCATGAAAGAAAGAAAAGATCAAAGTGGATGTTACAAGATAATCTGAATCTTCTTTTTCAATTATAGTGTAGCTAAGAACCATGAAAGAAGAGATGAAATCAAAAAGCTGAACAGAGCATTTCAAAGGGCCCGTCAAGAAGACAAAGTCAAATATTATGATAAAATGTGCAAATTAGATAATCAGAATGGAAGGACACTCTCTGTGTACCTTAAACTGAAGAAACTCAAGAAAAAAAATTCAAACCTCAAGTTGAAATATTGAAAGATCCTAAGGGCAAAGTATTGATTCAAGCAGAAAGCATCTAAAGAAGATGGAAAGAATACAGAATCACTGGACCGAAAAGAACTAGCTGATGGTCCATTATTTCAAGAGGTAGCACATAAGCAAGAACCGATGGTGTTGAAGAACAAAGTCTAAGTTGTGCTGAAAGCATTAACCAAAAACAAGGTCTCCAGACCTGATAGAACACCCACTGAAATGTTTCGACAAACTGGAGAAGGACTGGAAGCACTCACTCATCTATGAAATATGAAACATAGCTACATGACCAACTAAATGAAAGCAATCCATATTTATACCCATTCCAAAGGAATTCTCCAGTTACAGAACAATGCATAGATATTACATGGAAGTAAAATTTTGATAAACATCACCAGCAGTACATTTACAGGGAGCTGCCAGAGGTTGAGGTTGGGTTCAGAAGAGGATTTGGAACAAGGGACACCATTGCTGATGTCAGATGGATCTTGGATGAAAGTAGACAATACCAGAAAAATATGTTCTTGTTTCATTGAATATGCCAATGCATTCAGCTATGTGGATTATAAAAACAATGGGTAGCTTTGAGAATAGGGATTCCAAAACATCTAATTGTGTTCAAGTGGAACTTGCACACGAATCAAGAGGCAATTACATGAACAGAACAGAAATCCTGTATAGTTTCGTCAGCAAGTGTGCACATCAGACTTGTATCCTCTCACTATACATATTCAATTTGCATGCTGAGCAAATAGAGAAATGAACAATGAAGAAGAATGGGACATGGGGGTTGGAGGAAGGCTGGTTAACACCTTGCAATATGCAGATGACACAAGCCTTGCTTCTGAAAGTGTGGAGGACTGGCTGATGAAGATCAAAAACTTGTAGCTTTCAGTATGGATTACATCTATGCAAAATATATAAAAATTCTCACAATTGGACCAATGGGTAGCAACATGATAAATGGAGAAAAGATTAAAGCTGTCAAGGATTTGGTCTTGCTTGGATCCACAATCTAGGATCATAGAAGCTGCCACCAAGAACTCAAACGACACATTGCATTGTGCAAACTTGTGGCACAAAGGCTTTTTAAAGTCTTGATATTACTTTGAGAACCTAGATACACCTGACCCGTGCATGTGAAAGTTGGTTATTGAGTAAGGAAAATGAAATTAAATGAATGCCTTTGAATTATGAGGCTGAAGAGAAATACTGAAAACACATAGGCTGCCAAAACACCAAATAAATCTGACCTGGAAGAAAACAGCCGAATGCTCCTGAGGGGCAAGGGTGGCAAGATTTCTTTCAGGAGATAGTAGGCCCTAAAGAAGGACATCAGGCTTGGGAAGGTGTTAGGGCAGCGGCAAATAGGAAGGCCCTCAACAAGATGGCTGAGCATAGTGGCTGCGACAATGGGCTTAACTATTAGAAGAACGGTGAGGAGTGCACAAGACTGGGCAGTGTTTTGTTGCACACGTGGTTGCCCTGAGTTTGAACTGACTTCAAAGCAACTAACAACAACAGGAACACCAATCTTAAGCTCTGTACTGGTGGATGCAGTTCAGTTTAGGAATAGCATTTTTGATGTTATGTCAGTGAAGCCCTATCCATCTAGCAGTGGTTCTCAACCTGAAGGTCATGACCTCTTTGGGGGCCAAATGACCCTTTCACAGGGGTCACCTGATTCACAACAGTAGCAAAATGACAGTTATGAGGTAGCAACAAAAATTATTTTATGATGTGTGGGGGGAATTGTATTACAGGGTCATGCATTGGGAAGGTTGAGAACCTCCGCATTTGACTTTGAGACACAAAAGAGCTTTTAGGTACAGAGGAGAGAAAGCAGTGTGAATGGCGGAAGGTAGATACCATGTGGAGATCTCAAAGGAACATCAAGAAGACATTGAGACAAAGATTTCCTTCCAGAGTGAACAGAGGGCCTTCTAGAGGTAGTGCCCTGAATTCAAACATGTAGCCTCTTCAACCGTGGGAACATACATTCTGTACATTAGAGCACCCCTTTGTGGTATTTCTGATGTAGCAGTAAGAAACAAAGAGAGGAGATGATAATGCTAAGTTCAAAAACTGCAGTCAGGTGAGGACAGGTCCTCTGAGGGAAAGTGCCCATGATAAAAGAAACTTGAAAAGGAACAGCAAGGAGAAACAGAGACAGTTGACTGGTTGGTGTTTTGTCTGGTACTTCATTTACTCTAAGTATCTGAATGCCTTTCTTAGGAACAAATTTAGTCAAAACTTCAAAAAAATGCAACTTAAAATATATGAGTTTGATTTTATGGAAAAAGTTCATATGTGCCCCCTTACATGGACTAGCAGTGTTTGATTTAGAAAAACTCTAAACTTAAGGATTTTGAACTAATTGCTACCTTCTGACCTTCTGCCATTTCTAAATGTTCCTTTCTCTAGATACAGGGACAATACCTTGAGGTAGTATAAAAAATGAGCTTGTCTAGAATAAAAGTTGTGTGATCAGAAAATGTTAAAACCACTGAGAGGGTCAGGGGTGAGAGAGTTGACATCTCACCTATTTTACAGAGGAAGAAAGAGAAAGATTGGCTTAGGTGAGGTGTATTAATGGCAATTCCCCAGCAGGCCAGAAGTCAAATTTTTCTATTTTGGGTTCACTGATTTCCTCATTTGGTCATACAACCACACTAAATATTGACGAGGAAAGAATATTTTCTTTTTCCTTTTTTTAGGCATCACTGCCCTCTGGTGGGAGTAGGAGACCCAGTCTTGCTCCTGGAGAGCTGGTGCTGGATTTGAACTACCAAGCCAGTGGACTGCAGTCCTGCACTCAACCACTACACCACCGGGGCTCAGCCTGGAAAGAATATTTTCATTGCTGCTATTCAACGTCCACCAGTACAGGATAAGCTTTGGTTTTACATCATGATGAGTGCTTTTATTCAGAGAAGAAGGAGTATAAATGGAGTTCCACGGAAGCATGACACATTGATTACTGAAGCACTCCCCATTCTCTGAAATGTCATATGTGAGGTAGATTTCTTTAAACAAGCCAAAGAGTTTCAAAGTCCATTGCAATTAGCTTTCGGTGCATGATATTCTTTAGGTTATTTCATGGGTAACTTCTGGTGGCCACCAAAGAAATAGTTGTAGTGATGGACTAAAAAAAAGAAATCCTGTTACTTAGATTATGCCTGTGAACAGAGTGGTTTGGAATGGACCTTGGAAAATTCAGCTGATTTTCATGGAAGTATTTATTCTTTTGAAAGCATGTTATTATAGACCATCTACCAACTGTAAATTGAAAAAAGATGAGTAGGTTGAAGTCAAGGGTATTATTTTGTACCCAAGATATTCCTCCGAATGTCTTGTAAACTCACAGGCACTGCCGAATACAATCCAATGATTGTTACTGTCTAGATTTTTTACTCAATAGTTTCACTGATATGATGCTGTATTTTAACATCTCAATCTAGTTCCTTATATAGGATGATACTTTAAAGAGCTTACAGAATAACACTGAGTTGATCTTTTGAGTCTTAGCAGATCTTTCTAGAGTATTGGGAGACTAGGATGAGAATGGTCTGGGAAAAGGAACCAATTTAGAAGGAGATACCACCAATAAATCAGATTGGAATATAAAATCAGAGGCTGAAAAGCCCACAGGTGGGGCAGTGGAGATCAGAAATACCGTGCTGTTAGTCTACATCAAGCATCCTCAAACTACAGTCTGCGGGCCACATGAACCCGCCGAGGACATTCATCCAGCCACCGGGTGTTTTTACCACGGCTGCCTGTCCTGCTTAGCAGCTGACTCATCCTGGGCCTGCAGAGAATTTGTTCATAGTTTTGCTTCTTTTTAAACTATAGTCCGGTCCTCCAACAGCCTGAGGGACCCCCTGTTTAAAAAGTTCGAGGATCAGTAGTGAGAGTGGAACAACTACTGATGGGTGGAGGGAAGGTGGGGTAGAGAGGAGGAGCCAACTACAAGCATCTGCACGTAATCTCCTATCGGCAGGACAGACCTTGGAGGAGTGGGCAGGGGGAGATGTCGGGCAGTATAAGATATGACAAAATAATAATTATAAAGTATTGAGGGTTGGTGAGGGAGAACAGTGGGGAAAGGACAGTGGGGAAAGGATGAGAAGCTGATATCAAGGGCTCAAATGGAAAAGCAGATATATGGAGAATGACGTAGGCAACAGGCATGTGAAGGTGCTTGGCATAATATATGTATTTATGTATTGTGAAAAATGATGTATGAGCCCCCAATAAAATGATTAAAAAAAGGTTTGAGGATCCCTGGTCTAAATGGAGTCTTCTGCAACAGTGGTGTCTCTGTGGAAAGTCCACGGCAGAGCCCCTGTGGCCTTTGTGGTGAGGGAGGGAAGAAAGGGGAGGCAATTCTTTGGTTTTAGAGCCATACTGTTCTGAACATCTGTTACACGAATCCTTTTGCCATTCTTTCAAAGATGTAGTCGCACCTGTCTTTGATCTTGCAAAACAATCTTGATTCTTCTACGCCATTTCATAATGCCATATCATTCTGTAGCACAATCACTTGTGCTGCAATATTTACAGTTTCTGAAATGTCTAACACAGTGTCCTCCACATAACAGATGCTCAAGAAGTCTTTCCTGATTTGAATCTTGTTATTTTCTGTTATTTGTTGTCAGTTCTGACTCATGTTGACCCTATGCCTAACACAGTGAAAGCACACTTGTTCTTATGCTTGAGCTCATTGTTGGAGCCACCGGGTCAATCCATCTTCTTGAAGGTCTTCCTCTTCCGTGTTCTCTACTTTACCAGGTACGATGTTCTTCTCCAGGCAACTTGTGCAAAATTCTTGAGATGAAGTCTCATCTTCCTTGCCTCTAAGGACTAGTCTAGTTGTACTTTCTCCAAGAACTTTGGGCTGTCCATGGGACTTTAATATTCTTCCCAGCATATTCAAATGCATCAATTCTTCTTTTTTATTTATTCAATGTCCAAGCATCACATGCATAGGAAGCAACTGAAAGTACCATGATTTGTATTAGGTGTCCTCAAAGCAACAGCATGGCTTTGTAACACTTTAAAGAGATCGTGTGCAGCAGATTTATCCAATGCAATATATCCTTTGATATCTTGACTGCTGCTCCTATGAGCATTGACTGCAGATCCAAGACAAAATTCTTGACATCATCAATCTGTGCTCTATTTATCCTGATGTTACCCACTGGTCCAGTTGTGGAGGTTTTTCTTTTCTTTGCATGCTTTGTAAGACTGCATACTGAAAGCTGCAATCTTTGATCTTCATCAGCACGTGCTTCAAGTTCTTCTCACTGCCCTCTGGTGGGAGTAGGAGGCAAATGACCCTTTCACAGGGCTCACCTAAGATCTTTGGATCAAGTGTTTGCAGTCATATCATGTTCTGTCTGAGACTGTACTGCGTCTTCTTCCATTTCCAACATAATATTTGTGAAACAAGGTTGTCCAGCTTGTTTGTTATCAAATCTAAATACAGAGGTAGATTTGTTGTGAAAGATGACCTCTGTTGTGCTCTTGCAAAGACTGTCCCAAGAATTTCTGATCTGGTGAGAAAGAAGCTATCTCAACCTTCGTACTGACATTGGCTTTTTACGCATAGTCACAAAATGTAGCAATGTAGTCTACTGTTGTTACGCTAAGACTGCTACCCATGCTATACTATGCTTTAAGACAAAATTTCATTTATTTGACACTAGAAATAAATATTTTACAATATATAGCTACATATTATTTTGTGATTAATCACTATGCTTTGATTATGTTCTAGTTGTAAAAATGAAAATACATCCTGATATTTACATTATGATTCATCACAGTTGTAAAATTACAGTCATGAAGTAGCAATGAAAATAATTTTATGTTTTGGGGTCACCATAACATGAGGAACTGTATTAAAGGGTCATGGCATTAGCAAAGTTGAGAGCCACTGATATAGAGGATTTGAATGAGTCAATAAGAAAAAGATTAATAACTGAGTAGAAAATTGCCAATTTTTCTACCGGTCAATTTGGGAAATGAAAATCAGTTTGGGAAATGAAAATGAAAGCCACTTTCTTCTGAAGAGAATAAATTTTTAAAAAATTGAATGTATAGTTAAGCATTGTTATACATGCTTTATAAGCAGTTGTTCATTCAGTTTTCCCAATAACCCTATAAAGTCTATCAGTAACTTCTCCATTTATCAGATGAGCAAACAGGCATAGGGTGGTAACCTTTTCAAGGCCACATAACCAATAAGTGACAGAAGATCAGAAGGCAGGTGCCCAGGTTCCAGAATGATGACCTTAACCTGAATCCACCACTGCCATCTGACAATGTGGAGGTTGGAGAAGGGCACATTAGTTTGGACTGTTTTGGAGATAGTCTGGCCAGACTTATTAAAACCCAAAATCCATGTATCACCTGATAGAATGTATCTTTGACCTTCATCCTGATGTATTTCCTGCACATGTGCATTAAATGGTATATAGAAGATTCAGCATGATAAAATGTTCACAGCACTGTAAAAAATGTCCATTAACCATAGAAAGACTTAATGAGCTGTCACATGTTTGCACTGTGCAATACTGTGCAGCACTTAAGAAGAATACTGAAAAGTACCAACTTCTCTTCCCTGCCTATCTAGATTCAGTCTCCAGTCTAAATGCTTCAGCACCCAACCCCTCACCATTATGCACAAGTGTTGTGAATGTTGCTTCTCACTGTTGCAAGGTTTGACAAACTTTTTCTTTAAGAGGTCAGAGGGCACACATTTTTGGCTCTCTGAAATCAATATTGTAACTAAACTCTGCCACAATACTGCACAGGCAACCATACACATTGGCCAATGAGTATGGCTGGGTTTCAGTACAATTTTATTCATCAAACAGGTTGTAGTCAACGTGTGGTCTGCAGTATAAAGTGGTACATCAGATCAGACTGCATTCTGCTGTGGTGAATAGAGCCTAGGGTCTTAAAACCTGTCCAGCGCTATTGGTATCTCTCCACATGAGAAAATAACGGGGAAGACTTTCAAATAATCAAGGACATAGTTAGCTCAGAGGCCTAATGGTTCACGTGAGTCACAGCCTCCATGACTTGAGAACAGAGAACCAGACCATGAACAGTACGTGACTGGCCGCTCTGATTAGGACAGTGAAATGATCTGGACAGAAGAGAAAAAACTAAGTTCAGATTCATGAAAAACATCAGACTTATTGCTTCCAGAGACATGGGTGAAATTCTTAAGACTATGATTCTTAGATACCCTTCAAACATGGAACCAAACCCACCTTTCAGCCAAAGAACAGATAGGCTTATAAAGTGAACAAGAACATGCGTGAGAAATATAGCCCTCAGAAGACCGTGTGTGATAGGTAGGCTTGTTTGTTAAGTGATCAGATTTTAAGCAGGACACCATTGACTGTGTGTGTGTGTGTGGGGGGGGGGTGATTAAAAATTTGCTCTATATGGAGCAACAAAAATGTTCATAGAATGCCAAAATAGTATTGTAATACATTTATTTAATTTTAAAATGTCGTGAGACGTGGGGCAGATTGTTAAAATGTGGGACGTCTGGTCACCTTATGTAGTGCCAACATGGCTAATGAAGATAGGTAGGTTTGTTGTGCCAACATTGCCAATGAACAGATGTGAGATTAATTGAAGGGTGGAGATATAAATGGCTTGCCGAGCCTCGTTCTTGGATCTTCAGACCAGTGTGTAGCTGGCTGTCTTGCTTGTCCTGTGCCTCCATCGGCAAGCTACACTACCTCTGGGACACCTAATCCTTGGACTGTGTCACTGTAAGTTGCAGTTCCATCAAGCCCTGCTTCGCCACACTATTAGAATATACATCTCTTGAGCTGGGAACTGTCGGACCCTGTCATCCGGCTGACTGTTGCTTTCTGTGGCCAGACAGTCTGAATTGCTCTACAGAGGACTACCTGGAGGCACTCAAGACTCGAAGGACTGCCAGTGTATTAGCTATCTCACAGGAATGAGCTGCACAAAGCCATTTGTACTGCTTTATAGATTAACTGTTTAGTTCTTATGTTAGATATCCATCTATATAAATACATATAAAATTATTAGTGTTCTAGTTTTGTTTCTCTAGAGAACCCTGTCTGACACACTCTGAGATCCAAAGGACAATATTTGCCCAACACAAAGCTCAGAAACTTGGAGGAGGCAGGAAGGAAGAACCTATGGTTGTTGAGAATGCAGGAGCAAAGTATGGAAGGGTGCTGGTACAGCAAGGGAGTTGCAACTCATGTCATGGAACAAAATGTGTATACATTGTTAAATGGAGAACTAATTTTCTCTGCAAACTTTCACTGAGACCACAAACATACACTACAGTATGCCAACCAAGATGCTTTACCTTCTCTTCTCATTCTCTTAGACCTGCACTGCCCAAGCACAGTGTGTTGGTTTTCTTTTGTATGCTTCTGCATGCGCTCTTCTCGATTTCTAAAAGGGACCTCAGTTTCTAAGCTTCCGCAAAAGAAGAAAAGATGCTCCTGAGAAGATACTTGATTATCAGTTGTTCCAACCAGCTTAAGTTTGACTGTCCTCTCAATTCACGCCCAGAGAAATGTGGAAATGACCCCTCCCCTTGCCATATTCAAACACAAATGAAATTCCCATTCCCATTGGGAAGCAAGCATTCACAATATTGGGACAGAACTGTATTTTGAGCAATGCTAGTGATTTTTTTTTTTGAGAGCGCAAAGCAAGCAATAAATCTGTCACCCTGAAAAATCAGGTTGTGACCTAAAAGAAGGAGCAAATTGTGACTTTGGGCAAAAGCTAGTGACCTACCAGGAAGGGTAATTTATCATGATAACAAAATTGCTGGTGCTCTCCTGGCTGACCAGGAAGAAGGGCTGCAGTAAGCAAATTTAAGAGATGCAAGCGTCCGAATATTTTCAACTGATCAATATTTCCAGGAGTCACACTTGGCAAAAAGCTGCCATCATTTGAAGTAAGTACATTGCTCCCCTGATTTGTAAAGGAAAAATTCAAAGTTTTAATGATTCTCTTAAAAAAATCTGGTCAACATGAATGTTCAGAATGGAGTGATGATAAAGGTAGTTTCCTCAGAGATTGAAGTAAGAATTCTTGATTTTTATTATTTTTAAAATATTGTTTTTTATGAGGAAGCACAAGACAGTGTTAACTGGTAATGGGATTGACATCCTTTGCCCCTTCTTCTTCTTCTTTTAAATTGCGAAACCTTTCCCCCCCTCTGTTTTATAGATTAGTGGTCTCATTCAACACTGTTCTTTGTGCTTGACTATCTTTTATTTTCTTTCAGAACCATTTGATTGTGACTCGTACTGTTCTTTCCCTCGGTTGCCATCCTCCTTTTGAAAACACTCTCTTTCTACTTGAGCTCTTGGTATCAGCTCCTCATTTTTTCTTCCCTCCCCCATCCTCTCACCCTCAAGAATCCTTGATAAATTACAAATTATTATTTTCATACTTTGCACTGTCTGTCATCTCTCTTCACCGATGTTTCTGTTGTTCGTCACCCTGGCTCTGTGTGTGTGTGTGTGTGTGTGTGTGTGTGTGTGTGTGATATGTCAATCATTGCAATTGGTTCTCCCTTTCTTCCCCCACCTTCCCTTGCCCTCATAGTATCTCTACTCTCATTATTGTTCCTGAGTGGTTTGTCCTGGATTCCAAGTGTTGAGAGCTCTTATCTGTACCAGTGTACATGCTCCACTCTATCCTGATTTGTAAGGTAGAACTGGGGTCATGATAGTGGGGTGGGGTGCAGGGAAGCATTAAAGAGCTAGAGGAACATTGGGTGTTTTGTTGGTGCTATACCATATCCTGCCTGTCTCTCCCCTACCTTGTGGCCCTCTGTGAGGGGATGTCCAATTGTCTACCGATGGACTTTAGGTCTGCACTCCACCTCCAAACCCTCATTCCCATCAATGTGATGGTTTGTTTTGCATCTTCTGATGCCTGATACCTGATCCCATCAATACCTCATGATCACACAGACTGGTGTGCTTCTTCTACATGGACTTTGTTACTTCCCAGATAGATGGCCACTTGTTTATCTTCAAATCTTTAAGACCCCAGATGGTATATCTCTTAGTAGTCAGTCACCCTCAGCTTTCTTTACCTCAATTGCTTATCCACCCATTTTGTGTGCTGGACTAACTTCACTCAGTATAATACCCATCTTTATTTTGGTATTCTTCCTGATAATGAGGAAACCAACCCAGTATCATCTAAAGAAGTAACAATTAAATGATTAGGCAAAACGAGAGATACTTAAAACAATAATTTTGTCTTCACACTTAGATCAGAAATCTTCCCTTTGTTCTTTAAGGTTCGTTCTTTACCAGGCCGCCTCCACTTTGTTCTGTGGCTCAGCTTTAAACTCTTCCTTGTTTCTTGGCTAGCGGTTGGGTTCGACCAAGGGGCAGCACTTGCCAGAAAACAGAGGCAAAAAAGACAGGAATTTCGCACCTTTTCAGTAAGACTTTAGCATCTTTTGAGAGGTGCTATTCTGATATGGTGATCTTTTGTGCACAGCCTTTCTTATTTGCAAATTCTAGTAAGTTCTCCTTTGACCTTTAGTCCCAGTCATGGAAACTGTGTTTCACTGATTCTGCCCTGGGCGTTGCACTATTCTATGCATTCCTGCACCTGGGGTAGTGCAGTTAAGTGTCTCACCAGAAGGTTGACAGTTCAAACGCACCTTGGGGGAAAGGCCTGCCAATCTTCTTCAAGATATCATCTATTGAAAGAAGTCAGTTCTACTTGGTCAAGGACTCAAAGTCTACTCAATGGCAATTGGCCCCTGTCTTTCTAAATGAAACTCTCATCAAATGATCTCAATTTGATTGATGAACAGGTAGAATAAGGGCTTCACAGGGAGGTGGGTACAGTGGTGGTGGCAGGGTGAAAGGGAGACCATATCGAGGAGCGTAGGTAGAAAAGGAATGTCTGGAAACTGCAGTAGCAAATGTGTCATTCTGCTGGCTGTGACTGAACTATGGAATGAGAGGATACATGTATTAATTTCCAATTAATAATAAATATAATTTTAAAAGATCTCAATTTGAATATGCCCTCTGCTTTATTGTGCCCTTGCCAGTCAAGTCACTTGATAGGTGCAGCCTTCCCTAAATCTCAGCAGTCTCAAGACTTTTCAGAGACCAGAGCTTTTCAGCTCCTAGGTCACGGTCAGTAAACTCCAGTCAAACTCCAACCAAACTCACTGCCACCAGTTGATGTTGACTTTTAGCAACTCTTTGGAACCAGGTGAGCAGGCAACGCCCCGGTGGTTTCCCCAGTAGAAAGGCCTGTCTTTCTCTGGCAGAGTGGTGGATGGTTTTGAACGGCTGATCTTGCAGATTGCAGCCCAGTGCAGAACCACTATGCCTCCAGGGCTCCGTATGGAATAAAAGGTGAAATGTATTTTAAAAACAGTTGCTGGCAAATCAGTTTAGACTCCTGGCAATTATCTGTGTGTCAGAGTGAAAATTTGCTTCCTACAGTGCTCAATGGCAGACTTTGGGGAAATAGATGACCAGACCTTTCTTACAAGGCTTTGCTGTAAATTTGAATTTTAACCTTTAAATCAGATGCTTAATGTACTCACAATTTGTTCCAACTGGGGTTTCACCAAACATTTACATTAGGCGATTGTGTTTCAATTAGGTCCTGAATAATGGAGCAGCATGGTAAACCCAAGTTTTACCATGTCTATTATAAAGCGATGTTTTTTTTTTAAAAATCGTTTTATTGGGGGCTCATAAAACTCTTATCACAATCCACACAGAGATCCACTGTGTCAAGCACTTTTGTACATTTGTTTCCCTCATCATTCTCAAAACACTTGCTTTCCACTTGAGGCCCTGCGAGGGCTTTTATCTCTGGAGTTTGCTCCTAGTACAAATATGGCCAGTCCAGCTCTGTGACATCATCACTTCTCAGGAAAGTTGATGACTAGCTAAAGTATTCAGTTTGTGAGCACCAACACCCGAGTCTCTGTCAGTTACACGGCACTTCTCATTTTTTCCTCATGAGCCTACACATTTAGCCCTCCTCCCCACACCCTTGGCAGGGTCATCCCATTTCTCAGAAGAGACTTAATAGCAGTGAGTTCACTTACTACAAAGACTTCATTACTTTTATTAGCTTCTCATGCTTTCTGCTTACTGGTGCACTGAAAGATCTGACTGAATAATCTATAGTTGTCAGAAATATAAATTTGCCCTAGCATAGCACAACTTTACTTCAACGTATTTTATTCTCTTATTTCAGATGTTTTGGAAGGAATTAGACAGATTTCCTCCAGTAGAGGAACAAGCTGAAATGTGGTGTCCAATTTATGAGTAAAGCAGTAATGCCCATATTTCCGTGCCTGTGGCATCTGAGGAAATTCATCCAGCATGCCAAGTAGTATGCTGATTCCTCCTGCTTTTCAAGTTACATCAAATATTGAAGAAGAGCAAACCATAGCTGTCTATTTAGTATTTTGGTCATATTTGTGGCTCTAAGCAAATTAAAGCTATGCATGAGGTTTTCAGTGGCTTTTTCTGCCAACGTGGAGAGCTGGGTCCTCTATTGTTGCCTGTTTTTAGTCTGGAAGCTCCAGTGAAACCGGTTCTGTTTGGGTGACACTGCTGACATTTGAAATACCAGTGAGACGCAGCAATCCACAAGCCACCACAGGACAACAAACCGACAGACAAGTGGTGGAGAAGAATATGGAAAGTACCATGGATTGCTAAAAGGACAAACCAATCCATTTTGGAAGAAGTAGGCCAGAATGCTCCTTAGAGGCAAGGATGGTAACATTTCATCTTACATACTTTGGACATATTGTCATGAGCGATCAGTCCCTGGAGAAGGACAGCATGTTTGGTTAAGTGGAGAAGCAGCAGAGAAGAGGAAGGCTCTTGGTGAGATGGACCGACCCCGAGGCTGCATCAATGGGCGCAGACCTGGGAACAATTGGGAGGAAGGTGTAGGCCCTTGCCATGTTTCATTCTGTTGTGCAAAGAGTCACTGTGGGTTGTAGCTGACTTGACAGCACCTACCATGGTGAAGTTAAATGTTGTTAAGTGCCTGTTTCTCCTGCATAAAGGTATAAGCTCTGCCCGAGATTGCTTTGTTCTTAAAAGAAACAATAGTCAACAGTATCCAATAGTAGATTATACAGCAGTTGGTTACTTTGAAAATCTCTGTTCATGTAACCAGTTAAAAATAAAGATAATAAATATTTATTAAAAATATAAAATAATAAAGATGAGTAAATATCTCAAGGCGTCCTGGTGGTACAATGATTAAACACTTGTCTGCTGACCCAAAGGTGGGAGAGTCTACCCACCATCTGTTCCCTGGGAGGAAAGGCCCTGGACTGTCCTATAAATATTCTAGTTCAGGAAACCCTCGGGAGTAGCAGGGCTCTGACCTGTAAGTCCCTGGGAGTTGAAATAGACTTCAGAGCATCTAACAAGTACTAAAGGCAAATGCTATTATTTGGGTTGAATCAAGCCCATAATACCCTATATAAAATAGAATGGAGCATGTCCTGCATCATCATCACAATTGTTCTTATGTTTGAGCAACCACTGTATCAATCCATTGACTTGATGGTCTTCTTCTTCTTCTTTTTTTCTGATCTGATCCTCTACTTTGCCAAGTATGACGCCCTTTTCAAGGGACTAGCCTTTCCTGATAACATGCCCAAACTCTAAAAGAGGAAGTCTGAGCTATCTTCACCTCTAAGGAGCATTCTGGATGTATTTCTTCCAAGACAGCTTTCTTTATTCTTTTATTTGTCTGTGGTGTATTCAATATTCTTCACCACGATCACAATCCCAAGGCATTAATTCTTCTTTGATTATATTAATTCATTGTTCAGTTTTTGAATGCATGTGAGGTTATTCAAACCACCATGACCAGGGCCAGACACATCTTAATTTTCCCAGTGACACTTTCAAGAGGTCTTATACAGCAGATTTGCCCTGTGCAGTATATATACCATTTGATTTTTCAGATGCTGTCCATGGATGGTGAGTGTGGATCGAAGCAAAATGAAAACTTTGACGACTTCAGTCTTTTCTTTGCATAGCATGATGTTGCATATCGGTCCACTGGTAGGGACTTTCCTATTCTTCATGTCGAGATGTATTCCATACTGATGCCTGGCTTTGGGTCTTTATCAGTAGGGCTTCAAGTGTTTGCTTCTGCCAGCAAGGCTCTGAAACCTGTACATTACAGTCTGTTATTAAGTCTTCTTCTAATCTCGATATATTCAAGCTTCTTAGATTATTATTAGTATATAGATTGAATAAGGATAATGAAAGGATGCACACTTCTGATTTTAAATTATATAATACCCACGTTCTATTTGAATGTCTGTTGGTCTACATGAGCACATGGGCATAGTTAAATCTTCTGGAATCCACATTTTTTGCTATTATATTCATAATTTGTTATGGTTAACATGGTGGGGCATCTTTCTATAGTCAATAAAACACTGGCAAACATCTTCTTGGCATTCTCTGCTTTGTGCCACTATCTTTTTGACATCAGCAATGATGTCCTTTGTTCCACGTTCTCTCTTGAGTTGGGTTAAATATTTAGCAACTCTTTGCTGATGAATTACTGCAGCCATAATATTTGAATTGTCTTTAGCAAGAAACTTTGAAGAAGTGGAAATCATGAAAGTATACAATTAAGGTAAAATAAGGTTGATAAGGCACGATACTCAAGACTCAGGGCACATACAATTTTAGTTGTCTTGAACTTTCATATTCATAAAAAGAGATGAGGGAGGAAAGCATATTGTAGTCTTGCCACTGGATGATGAATTTCATAAATCTGCTCTCATTTTGATATTTGTATTGATCTTTATGTTTAGCCAACCTAGTGATGAGCTTTATCTACAGGTAGTATGTATTACATAAATCTCTCAAACTTTAAATCAAATGATGCGCCTTATACTTATTGGCAAACATTTTTGGCGTACCAAGCTAATAAAATAAGAAAGTTATTGGTGGTAATTAGATACAAACTTAAAGGGGAGGAAGAAAATATAAATGCAAAGTATCAGACAGCAAGGAAAGTTTAGCTATAGCGTTTGAGAATTTTCTGACCAAATTTATAGTTAAATTTCTTAAATGAATCTACTTGCTGTCTCCATTTCCTCATGTCTCAACTCTTTCTCTGATTCTTGCTCAGGAGTCCTATTTTATAATTAAATTTCTTAAGTGAATTTACTTGCTGTCTCGATTTCATCACTTTTCAACTCTTTCTCTGATTCTTGGCCAGGAGTCTCATGGATCAGAAGCGTAGAGTTCCTAGCTTACTTGGCCTTCTCTTAATACTAGGCAGCTGTGCCACTTTCTTGAGCTTCTCTTTTCATGTGTTTTTGGTACCTCCCTGTTCTCCTGGACTTTGTTCTCTCCTTCTGACCTCTTTCTCAAGTCTTCTTTGTGGGCCCAATCTCTAGCTGGTCATCAAACCTCGGAGTTTCTTAAGGTTTGGTTTTAGAACTAGTTCTTTCTTCATAGCGTTTCCGTTCCTAGGGTTCGTCCCCAGAGCTCCAATAGCCTTCAGCTATTTGTCATATGCTGTCGAGACTCAAGTTTATTTTAACAGCTCCATTCTTTCTATATTCATTTCCTTATTGAACTGCTTATAGTCAGTTCAACTTTAATATGTCTAAGATAAAATTTGTAATCCACTCCTACCAGCCTGGCTCTGGTTCTGCTTTTTCATTTCCTGCTGAAGACCACTGCCATATTTTGCCACAATTGGTAATTACCTTTGTTTCACACCACTACCCTATCCATTGTTCTCTAAAGATGTTGAATCCATTCATGTTTTAATAGTTTCTGCTTTTTCCACTTTGCCCCAACTCCAGTGCTTCTTTGGAAGTAACAAAATACCTCATTAACTGTGGATTCTTCAACCAGCTGTCCCTTCTGCAGTTTTTTTTAAATGAAACCCAAGTTTGACCATGTTACCTGCATAGTGAAAATCACTTTGGCCTTTCTAGTCTCAAGGTAGAGAGCAAAATATTTTTCTCATGACTCAGAAGGCCCTGCAATGTTGGCAGCTTCTCCTTCAGGTACTTGGAGTCTCTTTCCTTGGTTTTCTGTGTTCCTGCCACTTTGGTCTTAGATCAGTTTCTCACAAATACCAAACTCCCTCCTCCCGAGGGACCACTGCATCTGCATCTCTCTCTCTCTGGACTTCTCTCCTGGAAGCCCCTAATTTATTTATATTCTCGCTTCTCCCTTGCTTACATTCTACCACAGCCACTAGAGGTGGAGTGAGGCTGTGTTGCTTTCTGCTTTTCATTTCATATCCAGGTACACAGTTTTGGTATACAGGAGAAATCTCACTATTTGCTATGGATATATATATATATATATATATATATATGTAAAAAAGGATTGCTTTTAGGGTTCTAGTTCAGACATATACAGGTTGATTTCAAATAAAACATATTTGATCCTGTTTTGTGATCAGTGGATGGCTACAGATAAGTTCTCTTAGAGATGTGCTTGCTTAGTCTCATTCACTAAAAAACTCAGTGCCCCTGATTTCAATTCCTAAAGTACTTGTAGGATCAGATAGAACTGTCCCTGTGGGCTTTAGAGAGTGTATCTACGGGAGGAGAAAGCTTCATCTTTCTCCCTGGGAGCATCTGGCAGGCTTGACCTGCTGACCTTGCAGAGTCCAAGTGTAACCCACGATGTTACAAGGGCTCTTTTCAGTCCTGTGAGGGAGACTTAGGGGGAAAAATCAACCAAAACTGGCTTTCAAAGGCTCTCTTGAGCCAGTTAAATTCTAGACAGAGAGGTCCTCTCAGGAGGTTATCGTGACCATGTTTGGGGATTCTGAAGAGGTAATCTGGGTAACTTTTTCCCAAGGACATAAGATGATTTAAGGGGATTATTACAAAAGTGTTAAGAAAATTGAAACTGTCCTGTTGAGAGAAAGGCCAGGAGAGTTATGCTGAGGAATTCTTTCTGACATCTGCAAAATGCTAAGACTGCCATATGAGAATTTCAGTCCATCCATCCTATAGCCTGGTCTTGCCTTTTTTTGATTTTTGATTTTTCCCCCTTTTTCACCACCTTCCAGTCCCAGATTCAAAGAATGTTTAAAAGAAGCATGATTTGAGTCTGACAAGGATACCAGCACTTCATGCAACATGACAGAGTTCTTTGGGTTCAAAAATGGAAACACCACCTTTGGAAGTGTACAAGACCCAGCGCTCGAGGAGGAAGAAACATTTTGAGAATGATGATGATGGCACAAATGTGTTCTGGATAGAGTGCACGAAGAGCTATATGACCCCCCCAAAAATGATGAAAAAACAAAAAGTGTCCAGATCTAGATGGAGGATATGTTGAGAAATAGCTTCACACAGCCTGACTTTTACTTTTACTGATTTTGTAGGGATGGTTTTCCACTTGTTGCACCAGCCTCACGATTGTTCTCATGCTTGAGCCCCTAGCTGCAGTTGTGTAAATCCACTGCCATCCTATTTTTCAATGACCTTCTTGTTTACTGAGCACGAAGTCTTTCACAGTGTTTATTATTTTATCCTTTGGGGTTTCTTTGCTTTTGAGCTCATACAGCTATTATAACAATCCACACATCAACTGTATCAAGCACATTTGTACATATGGCCATCATAATTTTAAAAACATTTTCTTTCTACTTGAGTCCTGGGTATCACCTCCTCTTTTCTCCTTCCCCCACTTCCACCCTTGCGACCCCTTGATAAATTATAAGTTATTATTACATTTATATCTTACACTCTGTGCTGTCACCATTCACTGACATTCCTGTTGTTTGTTCCCCTTAGGGATTGACGTCCTCTTCAATAAATGATACTGGAAAAATTGGACATCCACCTGCAACAGAATGAAACAAGAGCCAAGATAGATCTGATGTTAGCAATGATATCCCTAGTTCCTTGTCCTCTTCTGAATCTGGCTTGAACTTCTGGCAGTTTTCTGTCAAGTACTGCTGAAATGATTGTTTAATGATCTTCAGCAAAATAATATCAATTTCATGTGATATTAATGATAGATATTGTTTATAATATCCAACTTACTGTCATATGTATGTCAATAGATATGATCAGCCCTTGAACAACATAAGTTTGACCTGTGGTCACCCACTATTTGTGGATTTTTTGCTATAGGTGATGTGTTGAACTCAAGTGTTGGGTGCATCTGCTTAAAACCTTGGGTGACCTAATCAGTTACTGGAGAGATAAAAGACCAACTACTGCTCATGCAGAGATAATCAGCACCACAGGGTGTTCTAAACAGAGACTCACAACACTTGAACTTATCACACTAGCCTTTATATAAATATTTTGCCACATGGGAAAAATGCTTATAAAGAGGCCACCCCAGTTGTTCAAAGGTCAGCTACGCACATGTCAGCTATTACTGGTTGCTAGTTGTGGGAATCAGCTTTCACTCATAGTACTCCCAAGTACAACAAAGCAAAATGTTGCTCAATCCTTCATCATCTTCTTGGTGATTGGAGTGCTTGAGTTCATTGTTGTGGTTATTGTATTATGTCTTCTAACCTAGGAAACTCATCTTCCAGCACTAGATAAAACGATGCTGTATTATGATCCAGGGAGTTTTTATTGGCTAAGTTTTGCAAGGAGCTGGATAGACCTTTCTTCCTAGTCTGTCTGAGTCTGAAATTTCTGCTAAAACCTGGACTTCATGGATGACCACACTGGCCTTGGGAATGCCATTGGCATAGCTCCCAGCATCACAGCAACACACAAACCACTACACTACAGTATCTGTATAATATCTGCTAACCAATTTCATTATTTTGGTTGCCTTTTTAAAAAAAATAAATCATTTTATTGGCGCTCTTACAACAATCTATACATTGATTGTATCAAGCACATTTGTTCATATGTTGCCATCATCATTTCCAGAGTATTTTTTTCTATTGAGCCTTTGGTTCCACCAAAATTCATTTTTTAAAATTTAAATAATTTTATTGGGGGCTCTTACAGCTATTATAACATTCAATACATCATCGATATCAAGCATATTTGCACACATATTGCCACATTCATTTCCAAACATTTTCCACTTGAGACCTTGGTATAACCTCCTCTTAAAAAAAAAAAAAGCTCCTCCCCCCCCTTTTTTAAATGAATCATTTTATTGGGTACTCATACCCCTCCCCTCATGATCCATACATACATCAATTGTATGCAGACCTAATTTGCACACTTGTTGCCATCATCACTCTCAAAATATCCTCCCTCCACTTACGCCCCCAATTCCACCTCCCCATATTTAATAATTTACAAATTGTTATTTCATATCATACACTATCCAATGTGTGCCTTCACTCACTTCCTTGTTGGTCATGCCCCAGAGAGGATGTCATGTGTAGATCCCTGAAATTGGTTCCCCCTTTCTACACCACCGTCCCTCCACCCTCTCAGTATCACCACTCCCATCACTCATCCTGAAAGAATATTTATGCTAAATTACCAATGTTTCTGACTCCAGTGTACATCCCCTATTCTAGCTGGACTTGTCTGGTAGAACTGGGAGCATGATAGTGGATGGGAGGAAGCATTTGAGAACTAGAGGAAAGTTGCATTTTCAATGTTACTACATTGTACTGTAACTGGCTCATCTTCTCTCTGCAACCCCTCTGTAAGAGGATGTTGCTTCACCTATTGATAGGCTTTAGGTCACCAATCTGTACTCCCCCCTAT
This sequence comes from Nesogale talazaci, assembly GCA_004026705.1. Classification (NCBI taxonomy): domain Eukaryota; kingdom Metazoa; phylum Chordata; class Mammalia; order Afrosoricida; family Tenrecidae; genus Nesogale; species Nesogale talazaci. Next base: position 17,320 of record PVJH01020156.1, on the reverse strand, counting down.
TTATAATGATATAATTTTACTTCTTTGATGCCTAACACTGGATCCCTTCAATACCTCGTGGTCAGACAGGCTGGTGTGCTTCTTCCATGTGGGCTTTGTTGCTTCTGAGATGGATGGCTGCTTGTTTATTCAAGCCTTTAAGATCCCAGATGCTATATCTTTTCATAGCCAGGTACCATCAGCTTTCCTCATCACATTTGCTCATGCACACATTTGTCATCAGTGATCATATCAGGAAAGCAAGCATGCAATGTGATGGTTTTTAGTACTTAAACCCTGATAGCTTATCCCTTTGACAACTCATGGTCTTGCACGCTGGTGTGCTTCATCCATGGGAGTTTTGTTGCTTCTGAGCTGGATGGCTGCTTGTTTACTCAAGCCTTTAAGACCCCAGACACTACATCTTTTGATAGCCAGGCACCATCAGCTTTCTTCACCACCATTGCTTATGCACACATTTTTCTTCAATGATCGGGTTGGGAAGGTGAGCATCATGGAATGACAATTTAATAGAACAAAGTGTTCTTGCATTTAGGAAGTACTTGGGTGGAGGTCCAATGTCCATCTGCTGTTCTACTACTAACCTATATGTAAAAGTTCGTTCATCTATTTCCCCCATTGTCACATATGAATATATGCAACTATGTACATGCCTGTATTTAAACCTCTATAAATGCTCTTTATCCCCAGTTCTTTCCTCTATTTCCTTTTACTTTCCTTTGTCCCACTATCATACTCAGCCTCCCTTGGGTTTCATGATTTTCTCTCTGTTACAATACCCTACTGGACTTCTTTCATCCACGTTGTCTCTAATTTTGGATCAATTGATATGCCATTATCCCTGGGTTGGTCAACACCATCTCCTTACCTGCTCCCCCCCTTCTTCCATGGCACTCACCCTGGAACCATCAGTCCCGTCGTTTTGCCTCCAGACTGTTCATCCAGCCTATCTTATTTAGATAGACCTGCAAAAGTAACACTATGTACCCAAAAAAGGCTTCCTAAAATGAAGCAATTTTGGTTGCCTTTTAACTGTGCATCAAAATATAAAGATTTTGTGCCAAAGTTAATATTTTATTTTATTTCTCTTTTAAGTTTATACTTTCTTTTAAAACCTTATACAGTTAATCTTATCAATGATTTTGACTTCTCTTGGTATCTTGCTTAAAAAAACTTTCTTACGAGGAGAAAATACAAATGACTATCTATTTTTTATGACATAGCTCTTTATTTTAAAAAAGACCATTTTAATCATTAGCAATCTAGATTTTTTTAAAAAAAGATGCCAATTACTGAAATAAGGGTTGTTCTCCAAATAATAGTCCTCTTTTCCCTTAGAGCTTATTGATTGATCCATCATTTCTTCAAAGTTTTAAAATGTGACCTTTGCAATAGATTTTATGAATATTTTAGACTTTTTTGATATTGAATTTGATCCACTAAATTTGCTAACTTCATGATAGTATTTTAATAATTGTGTCTGTATAATACATTTTGATATGTGGCTACATCAGTTGTCTTTTGCCTAAACAGTTCTTCATAAGCCCCACCTGAGAATGCAGTGGTTTAGAACAGCTCTTACTAACAGGATTTCAGTGTTTCTTTTATAGTCCTGTGTGTTACGCTGTTGTTCACAGGGCCACTATAAGTCAGGGCCAACTCAAGGGCATTAACAACAGCAGGCATATTGAGGAGTCCCTGTGGCTGGTGTGGATGGTTAAGTGGGTTAAACATTCACTTATTAAAACAAGGCTTGGTAGTTTTAATCTAGAGACAGCTAGAACGAGCTAGTAGAAGAAAGAGCTAGTGATTTGCTCCCCAAAGATGATAGTTATGAAGACACTTTGAACTGTACAATTCTGCTCAGCCACACATGAGGCCATAATTGGAAACGACCACTTGGAATGACAGCTGGTTTGGTTAGTGACCTTTAAGACTGGATTTAAAAAAAATCATATTACTGGGATTTTTATAGCTCATATCACAATATATACATCCACCCATTGTGTCAATCACATTTGTACATATGCTACCATCATCTTTTACAAAACACTTCCTTTCTACTTGAGCCCTTGGTATCAGTTCCTTATTTTTTCCTCCCTCCCCCTTTCCCTCCCTCATGAACCCTTGATAATTTATAATTTTTTTGCATGTCTTACACCCTTAGAGGGGGTGTTATATGTCCATCATTGTGATTGGTTTCCCCTTTCTCCCCCTCATCTCCTAGTACCACCCCCCCCACCCCGACCCTCCTGGTGTCACTACTCTTATCGTTGGTCCTGAGGGGTTTATCTGTCCTGGATTCCTTGTGTTGCGAGCTCTCATCAATAGCAGTGGACATGCTCTGGTCTACTAAGATTCCTTAGTAGGATTGGGGTCTTGATAGTGGGGGCGGGGGAGGAATCATTAAAGAACAAGAGAAAAGTTGTATGTTTTGTTGGTGCTATACTACACCTTGACTGGCTTGTTTTTCTCTTACCACCCTTCTATGTCCAATTATCTACGGATGGGTCTTGACTCCACCTTCCCCCTCATTCACAAAATGATGTTTTTTTTCTGAACCTTTGATGTCTGATACTTGATCCCATAGACACCTCATGATCACACAAACCCAGGAGGTTTTAAGGCATTTATTATGCATTGAGATGATTGGGTAAATGGTCATTAACATCATTCTTATAGAGGGCAATTTTTCTTGTTTTACCAGACTTTACTCTTATGCTTGGTGGTCTATCAGCTGTTTGCTGGCATAATGAAGGCAACTGGGCCATATGTCTTTTATCCTATCAAGGGTCCTTCCATGCATATTTGTGTGGCGAGGTGAAGACAAATGGGAAACATGAATGCACAAGCACATTTTCAAACCTCTGCTCCCAGCGAATTTGATAACATGGCATTGGCCAAGTTAAGTGTCATGAAGAATCTCAAAGTTGAGGGGCAGGAAGATATACTCCACCTTTTGATGGAAGGAGCTGCAAAAAGGATGGAGACAGAGGAATAGAAAATTGGGTTTATAAATGCAGTTAATTTACCAACTCAATAGCCTCCCACTGCCACTGACTATTTATGGTTTCTGTAAGTAGAGATCACAATCATTTTTAAATCTTGAAAAGGATCTTTAAAACTTTTAAAACAGTTTTATTGACATATAATTAGCATATACAATTTGATAGCTTAGACATATTGAAAAAAGTTGGACCATCATCTCCTCAAATGATTTTTTCTTTTTTTATTAAAAATCATTTTATTGTGGGCTCATACATCGTTTTTCACGATACATAAATAAACATACTGTGCCAAGCACTTTCACATGTCCGCTGCTATTACCGTTCTCCAATCATCTGCCTTCTCCCTTGAGCCCCTGCTATCGGCTTTTCCATCCCTTCCCCTCTTCCCCTGCTCTTCCCTCCCCACCAGCCCTCAATGCTTTATACATTATTATTGTTTAGTCATATCTTACACTTCCAACCCACTTCCCTTATGCCCGTCCTTCAAATAGGAGCTTATGTGTATATGTCCTTGCAGTTGGTTCTGTCTCTCTACCCCACCTTCTCTCCACCCTTCTAGCAGCTCCAATCTAACCACTGGCCCGAAGGGACTCATCCATCTTGGTTTCCCCACATCTACAGCTCCCCTCTCCACCAGTGTACCTTCTCCAGTCCCTCTGGATTTGTAAGGTAGAGTTGGGACCATGATGGTTGGGGGGAGGTAGGCTTCAGGAGCTAGAGGAAACTTGTATGCATCATCGCTGCCCTGTCGCACCTTCACAGGTCTGTCTCCTCTCCATGACTCCCCTGTAAAGGGGTGACCAATTACCCACCAGTGGGCCTTGGGTCCCCACCCTGCTCTCCTCCTCATTCGTGATGATGTGATTCTTGCTCTTTGATGCTCGATGCCTGCTCCCTTTGGCCCCTCTTGATCACACATGCTGGGGTGCTTCTTCCATGTGGGCTTTGCTGTTTCTGCGCTGAATGGCGACTGATTTATCTTTAAGTCTTTGAGACTCCAGGCATTCAATCATTCTGGCTACTGATTTTCCCCAACCTCCCCTGCCATAACCGCAAGGCCAGCAGTTTGACCACCTGCAACTCCATGGCAGAAAGCTAAGACTACTTCCTCGTGCCAACAGTGGCAGTCTCAGAAGCTCCCAGGGACAGTTCTTCTGGCTCCTATGTGGTCATTGTGAGTTGGTAATGACTCGATGCTAGTGAGTTTGGAGTTTGATTTTGGATTAGGTGCACCTTTGTCCTCAAAATAAAATTCTTTATTTTCAAAATTTTACTATCTCTTTCTGTAAGTCATTAAAAAATCATTTCATTTGTGGTTTTCGCAGCTCTTCTAACAATTCATATATCCATTGTGTCAAACACATTTGTACATATGTTGTCATCATCCTTTTCAAAACATTTTCTTTCTACTTGAGCTCTTTGTATCAGTTCCTCTTTTTCCTCCCCCTTTCCCACCCTCGTGACCCCTTGATAAATTATAAATGATTATTGTTTTCATATCTTTCATAGACTGCTGTCTCCTTTTACCCACATTTCTGTTTTTTGTTCCCCTGGGGTGTGTGTGTTATGCATTGATCACTGTGATCTGTTCTCCCTTCCTCCCCGGTCCCCATTCATTCTCCCATTTCTGTTCCTGAGGGGTTTATTGATCTGGATTCCACGTATTGTGAGCTCTTCTTTGTACCTGTGTACATGCTCTGGTATAGCCAGAACTGAAAGGCAGGACTATGGTCATGATAGGTGTGTGTGTGTGTGTGTGTGTGTGTGTGTGTGTGTGTGTGTGTAAACCTGAAAGAACCAGAAGAATACGGTGTGCTTTCTTGGTGCTATACTGCATCCTGGTTGACCTTTCCTTGTGACTCTTCTGTGAGGGGATTTCCTTTTGTGGGTTCTGGTCTCTGTTCTGATCCTCCTCATTCTCAACAGAATGTTTTGTTTGTTTGTTTTGGGTCTTCTGATTCCTGTTAACTGATTCCATTGGTACCTCATGATCACACAAGCTAGCAAGCTTCATCCATGTGGGTTTGTTGCTTTTCTGCTAGATGGCCACTTGTTTAAATTCAAGCCTTTAAGACCCTAGATACTATATCTTTTGAGAGCTGGGCATCATCAGCTTTCTCCACCAGATTTATTTATGTACCCATTTGTCTTCAGCGATCATGTGGGGTGGGTGAGCATCGCAGACTACCGATTGTTTGAACAAAGTGTTCTGGAGTTGAGATAGTGCTTGAGCAGGGGGCCAAAGTCTGTTTATTTCCTCAATGTATTGCCAAATACAATATGCACATAGGCCAATACCTCTATTTTTACGAATTGATATATTCACATATGTACACACCTATGTTTATATCTCTAGCCACAGTTTTGCTTCCTAGATCTTTCATCTGTTTCTTTTGTGCATCCAATTTACTCAAGAACCTTAGATCTCTGGCTACACCTATGTGTAGGCCAGTTTTTTAGACCAAAACCCTTAAATTATTGACTTGAAAAGACTCTCTTACATTTTTCTTTTATTTTATTCATAAGTTTAAAGTTGACAACAGAATTTACATAAGGTTGGTGGAAGATTAAATAATCACAATAGAAGTGTAAATAAGCAATTATTGTGGACTCAAATCCAACTCCTGGCTTAATGCATGTGTTTCAGAGTGCAGTCTATGCTCATAGGGATTTCTGTGGTTGTTCTCCCACCCTTTCTCTCATTTTTATGAGTAATTTTATTGGGAGCTCTTACAGATAGTATAATAATCCATCATTGAATTAGATTAAACATAATTGTACAATTGCTGCCACCATCAGTTTCAAAACATTTTCTTTCTTCTTGAACTCTTTGATGTCAGCTCTCCCTTGTCTCCTCCCTCCCCACCCTACTCCCCAGGGACCTTTATTGCTGTCTTATATATTATTGTTTGCGGCACAGATCAGTGAACATGTCCCATGAGAGTCTCTCGATGGGCTTGAACCTACATCTTTCTGATTAGCCCTGGAGATTGACTGTTTGCATCTTCCAGTGTCTGTAGTTGTATAGTTGACATTTATTATGGGAGCTCTAACTTTTAAAACGTTATTGTGTTATAATTGGTTCAGTTTTCTAACAGGCTTGAAGAACAATTACTTATAAGTAGATTAATGATGTTTTGTGGTTGCCAAAACTTTTTCTGGGGAGACTTTGGGTGCTCAGAATGACATGAGATTCTCTCTTATTTCATCTTGACCTTTTTGAAAATTATGGGACAGAGGTAGATTCTCCCTGCAGGATATCAAGTAATCACTTCAAATGTGAAAGAACTTGCAGTTTGATTACAATGCTTGTTGCTAGAAATTCTAGAAACAAGCAGAAGTAGAAATATAAGCAACAAAATTAGCTTATTTTTCTCTGGATAGTTTTAGCAATAGTGAAACCACTTTGTATGTGAAAGCCTAGTTATATAATCACGTGTCCTAATGCCTTCAGTGTACTCATTAGTTGAAAGCAGAGGTTGGTCCTATATGGAAATAGCTGGTGGTGGGAAGGGAAGTTTTCTGGTGGGAGCCCTGGCCCCTGAAGCTGCCTTGTGATCAAGCATATGGGTTTGGAACAAGTAGTCTACACCTATTTGTGGATCAGGACCTTGTTAATTCTTCAAGAGTTTGCTAATCTTCTTGTAACAATTACCATGCTATAACCCTGAGAACTGTTAAGTGTACACTTTAAGGATTCTAGGATGTATCTTGTGAGAACCTATTGTTGATGAAAAATGAACTCAATCACTCTTTTAGTAGCTTAAATGGGAGAACTTCCTGAAGGAATCCATGGAAACTGAAGAATGACCTTTAAGAATCTGTGAAGAGATAAACTTCATGAGAACATCTAAAGAGAGAAGACTATAAAATGAGATCTACTTGCAGCATGAATTCGAAGGTGGTTGTAAGCACTAGCTAATGCATGTTGAAGTAGCTGATCTAGAGTTAGGCTTTCCATACAGATTAACTATGACTTCCATAGCTGGAAAGCTGCCTCCACTGGCATTATTATCTATGGAAGAGACTAGATAGTCTAACGCGGCAGGGTCCAAATTTGATTCATCATCAGAATTTCCAGAAGAACTTTCAAAGATGATGGATGCTCAGGTTATAGCACTGGAAATTCTTATTTAACACCCACCTTCTTCATTCCCTTCTACCCCTCCTTTTTTCTCTCTCTCTCTCCACCCACGCCCCCTTTCTAAAAACACAATCCTGCACCTGACTGATGGGAAATTACATTTAGTAACTGTTAGATTAGGAGGTTTTTCAAATTCTTTCTCAACTGTACCATGTTGAGTTGAAATTTGGAATACAGAGGATATTCCCATTTGAAACTTATTGCTGGAGCTAATGAAAATTTGCATTTAACCAAAGTCAACTGGCTTTATTGTACCTCCCACCAGCTATTTTTTACTTATCTGTAAATACCTGAGAATTGCAGCCTCCCTGAACGTATTGTCTAGAGAGACTCTTCAAGCCTTGAACTCAGGTGAACCCTTGAGGTAGCTATGCAACCAATTGGTTCAAAATATGAATATCACCCATAAGTACTTTGCTTCTTTTTTAAAAAATCAACTCTGGGCTGAGCCCTGGTGGCATAGTGGTTGAGTGTGGGACTGCAGCCCATGGGCTTGGCGGTTCAAATCCAGGAGCAAGGCAGGGTAGCTCCCACAACCACCAGAGGGCAGTGATGCCCCCCAAAAAAACTCAGCTCCATGAGATTAGACAGATAGCAATTACTTTTTTAAAAAGATGAGGAAGCAAGGGGACTAGAGAATCTTAATATCTGTAAGTGGAGCAATTGGAATGAAAATATTGCTAAGATTCACACATCGGGAATAATGCAGCCAACATCATTAGACAACTTCTGCAGAGACTGCTGAGTGGGAACTTAAATTTTTCTGTAAATCTTTGCCCAAAAGTATTATCAGAAAGTTATTAAAATATTTCAAAACCATTATTGAATATCATTCTGATTCAAATATGATACTATTTTTAAAAAGAAGAATCTGTAGACTGGTTGGAAACACAAATGGGCAGCTAAGGAAACCTAACTCTTCCATTTTCTCTTCAGCCAGAATGAAACAGAAATTTTTAGGTATTAAAGCATATCTCTTTAAAAATGATATTCTAAAGTTCTGTCTCCTGGTACTCGTGAGCTTGACCTGTTTTTGAATAGGGTCTTTGAAGATCTTCTTACTTTACATGAGAGCATACCATAAACCTGCCAAGTGGTGTCATTTAGAACAGAGTTGGACAGAGAGAAGCTGCCAGCTATTGTCAAGCATAACCAAGGACGGCCAGTGGCCACCAGAAACTTTGAGAGAGGATGTCATCATTTCTTTTGCAGAGTCCTTAGATGGTATCTGTATAACCCACAATCTGACCTAGATATCTAGTCTCCAGAACTGTGACAATACCATGTGGTACTTTGTTATGGCAGCACTAGACAATTAAAGCAGACAAGTAGGATTTAGAATCGTCCTACCAGGGTGCCTGTGATCATGTTCGGGCATCAAATTATTGTTGCCAATGAGCTTCCACAGGCTTCATTTACTCTCCCACAGTTACTTCAATGCTTCAAGACATGGAAGACTTAGGAAACCCAAGAGCACGTCTAAGTTTCAGTGACTTGTCCAGATTTTCACCATTCCATCCCCAAATTTGTTTGTTGTATGGGCAGGACTAAGGACATCTCAAACAAAGCCTCTACAGTAATATATACTTTTTTCCCCATGCTGCTACATAAAATGAGTTATGCCCACAGGTGGGACACATTCTCCAGAGTGCACCTGAAGTTACCACATGCATATTTCTGTTGAGCAAGAAAGCCTTTCAGAATGCTGACTGAGAAGAATTCATTAGGGTACACATACATACACTCACTAAATATATTAATATAATACACATGCATTGCTATTATCACTAGGAAAAAATTAAAATTATCTGTAAATGATTTCTTGCCACATGGCTCTTAACTAAAAGAGCTATACCATGCTGTCTGGACACGGCATCAGGAGAGTTGCCAAGGCTGAGACTTCTGGAACTCAAGAGAAGTCATTCGGTTATTAACATCTCTTGTCTGTAGAAAGCCAAACTCTAGGGATCTTCTTTGCTCTCAGACACTTTTTGCCAGACATTTTGGGTTGCCATCTTGGACAGCCTTTTGCTAGGCTGTTCCTGTATCATCCTGCACAGTAAGAAAAGATTGACAAGATTTGTGGTTTTTGAGGAAGTCGAGATATTTAGTACATGGTAATTTAAGAATCATAACATGTTCTGAGGATACAATTGCCAGTAAGTTGGACCGATTTGAACCAGGACTGGATAACTCACTTCAGTTTCTGAAACAACCAATTAATTGGTTAACCACAAACCCACCAAACAATATTTCCATTGAGCCAACTCAACCTATTCAAACCAGAATTAACCCTGAATATTTTTTGCTAAAACCACAGAACCATAACAATAAAATATTCTAAACTCAAAACTAAACCAAAGTTAAATTTGGTTGGAGCTCCTGGCATCTGGTTTTATAGTTGAAACACTTTCCGTAACATTCTACAAGCTTATCATCAATGCTGGTTTGATGAGTGACAGGATCTTGTGCTTGAAGATATCAGAAATGCCAGTGTTTATAAAGCATTGCAAGTGTGATATCTTTACAGAAGAGCTGAATGAACTGGTGTGACCTAGGTTTACTGATGGTTCACTGAAGAACAGGTGAAGAGGGATAGTGTCTTCAGGACATCATTAGATGCTTGCTGCATTGCTTTGGTCATTGGACAAAATTCCCAACACTGTATAAAGTTTCTTTTGTAACATCCATAAGACAGGAAGCATCATTTTGTTTACATAATACCCACTCCTTTGCACTAACAAAGAATAAGTGCTTAGATCATTTCAAGGTGTTAATGGATACAGGAATCCCTCTTTTTTATTGGATGTCACTTACTGCATTTAGCAGATTCTGTGCTTTGTTTTTCGCAAATGGGAGGTTTGTGTGAGCCCTGCATGGAGCAAGCCTATCCAAGCCATTTTTCCAAGAGCATGTGCTCACTGTGTCTCAGTGTCACATTTTGATGATTCTCACAACACATTCAACATTTCTGTGACGCTATTGTGTACTTAATAAACTACTGTGTAAGGTAGACATAGCTTTGAGAGATCTGGAGAACCCCCCCCCCCCAAAATTGTGCAACTCACTTTATTTTGATAGTCACTCTACTGCAGTGGTGTAGTGCTGAACTCACAACATCTTTGAAGGATGCCTGTGTGATTTTGGTGAAAAGTTAAAAATAAAATTTCAATTATTTCCCAGCAACTCCATGGTGGCAAGAGCACCTAAGACCCATTCCAACCAAGGTGATTATAAGACAAGGAGTTCAGAGACACATACTTGGCTCCTTGGATGGGATTTTTAAAAAATGCGCAAGTGTATTCATGAGTGTACCTGTGTGTTTGAATTCTTTCAGAACTCTAGGATATCAGTTGATTAATTAGAAATTCAGTCACTTAAAGTGATCCATCTCTTTTTAAAATTATGAAATATTTAGAAGCACACCAGTCTGTGTGGCCACGAGGTGTTGAAGAGAAATGTATCAGGCATCAAATAACTGAATATTTTCTCATTGTGAATGAAGGAAAGTACAGATTGGGGACCCAAAGCCCATTGTAGGTGAAGTGACATCCCCTTAAAGAAGGGTCATGGGTAGGAGACGAGACAGTCAAGGTATAGTACAATAACTTGAGGAAATATGCAATTTTTCTTTAGTTTTTAAATGCCTCCCCCTCCCAACTATCATGATCCCAATTCTACCTTACAATATGGTTAGACCAGAGCATGTACACTGGTCTAGATAGGAACCAGAAACCTGGGGAATCCAGGACAGATGATCCCTTCAGGACCAGTGGTGAGAGTGGAGATATTGGAAGTATGGAGGGAAGGTAGAGTAGAAAGGGGGAACTGATTATAAGGATCTACATATAACCTCCTCCCTGAGGTATGGACAACAGGGAAGTAGGTGAAGTGAGACATTGGGCAGTGTACGATATGACAAAATAATGATAATTTATACATTATCAAGGGCTCATGAGGGAGAGGGTGAGGGGAGGGAGGGGAAAAATGAGGACCTAATACCAAAGGCTTAAGTAGAAAGCAAATGTTTTGAGAATGATGATGGCAGCAAATGTACAAATGTGGGGTGCATACAATGGATGGATGCATGAATTGTGATAAGAGTTGTATACACCCCCAACAAAATGATTCCATGAAAAATTATGAAATATTTAAAACATTCAGGTTAAGTGGAAAACCAGAACTGAACTCATTGCCATAGGGTTTCTGAGACTGTAAATCTCCAAGGGAGTAGAAGTCTCGTTTTTCTCCCATCGAGCAATGGTAGGTATAGATGACTGACTTGAGGTTAGGAGCCAAGGCCTGCAACAAAGAGTCACATATTTATTCTTTACTTAGAGAGATCAACATTTTGCTACATTTTCTTCCCACCTTAACTTTCTCCTTTTTCTTCCCTCTTTCTCTTTTCATCCTTTATCTTGCTTTTCTTCTTCTCTATCTTTGAAGCACACACACACTCACACACACACACACACACCTAGAACTCTAAAGGGATGAAACTGTGTAGTGGAAGCCCCTGTACACCCCTCACTAATCACACTCTTTCCCCTTTTTCCAAGATTAATATGGTTACATTTAGTATTTTGTATTCTCCTTTATGCCCCCCAATTTTATGCAATTGAAACCTCATTGCAAATGTTTCTGTATGTTTTTTTTCCCTGCTTTATGGCAGTTCTCTTTAGTGACCAGCTCTTTATTTCATGGTCATTTACATTTTTTCATCTTTCATTTTGACAACCATGTTAAAATATACATACATGTACATGTCTAATTGTGTATATGTCTGAAATTTTCTCTAAGACCTACACCAAGGATTAGTATAGGAAGGAAGAAGCTCCCAAATTGCAATTATTTAAGCAACCTGTTGGTTGCTCAAACTCACTCAACAGTTCTGTGAGAGAGACTTGGTGATCATCTTCTCTGAGTATTGCAATCAAGAAGACTATGGGGGACAACACTGGAGACACAGTGCAGGAATTTTGGCTGGTCTGGACACCACCCCCCTCCCCCCCCCACACGGGGGCAAAACATGAAGGGAGTGCAATAGAGCAGGAAAGAGGGCAAAACAACGGAGTTTCCAAAGAATCTCAAAATAGACTTTGGGATCAGGGTTTGGCATCTCATCAGACTTAATCGAAAAATATTCATAAAGGTCAACAGACAGACCTAGCTATAGGCTTTCTTCACACTCTACCCCCACAGCCCCACCTTTCCCCATATCTGTCTATGTGAGATAGGCAGGATTAAAAGCCCCTAGGAAAAAACAGTGGGACCAATGATTCAGGGGGACATGGGAGAGGGGGAGCAGGGGAAAAAGAAGGGACAGCCAGCAAACTTAGGAACAAGGGAGCAACAAGTGATCTAAAGTTGATGGTAAGGAGGGCATAGATTGCCTGGTGGGGTTTGATCAAGTATAATGTAGCTAAAAGGAATTACTTAAAGCCAAAAATGTTGAACATGTTAGAGGACAAGAGGAAAGTAAAAGAAAATAGAGGAAAGAACTAAGAGGCAAAGGAAACTTATAGACATATAAATACAGGCATATATGTATGCAAAAATAATTATATATAACAATAGGGACAGAGATCTATGTAAATATATCATATGTTAAGTACTAAGATATCAGATGTACATTAGGCCTCTACTCAAGTACTCCCTTAGCACAAGAACACTTTGTTCTAATAACCTGTAACTCTTCCCAATGCTCACCTTCCCAATATGATCACTGAAGACAAAATGGGCGCATACGCAAATGTGGTGAAGAAAGCTGATGGTGCCTGGCTATTAAAGTATGTATGTATGGGGTCTTAAAGACTTGAAGATAAACAAGCAGCCATCTAGCTGGGAAGCACAAAGCCCACATGGAAGAAGCACACCAGCCTGTGTGATCACGAGATGTTGACAGAATCAGGTATCAGGCATCTGAAGACTCAGTCATACTGATGGGAATAAGGTGGGGGGGGGGGTAACAGGATGACGATCTGAAGCCCATATGGAAACAATTGGACATCCCCTCACAGAAGGGTCATCAGGAAGGGATGAGCCATCCAGGGTGCAGTATAGCACTGACAAAACATACAACATTCCTCTAGTTCTTTAATTCTTTTTCCCTCTCACTACTAAGACTCCAGTTCTACCTTACAATTCTGGCTTGACCAGAGCATGTATACTGGTACAGATAAGAGCTCTCAATACACAGAATCCAGGACAGATAGACCCTTCAGGAACAATGATGGTAGTAGCAATACCAAGAGAATATGGGGAGGATGGGGGCAGACTCAATGATTGACATATAACTCCTTCCACGCCTACCCTAGGTGATGAACAACAGACACATGGGTGAAGGAAGACAGCAGATGGTCTAATGTGTGAAAATAATAATAATTTATAAAGTACTCATGGGTGTGGGAAGGGTGAGAAATAAAATGAGGAGCCAATACCAAGGGTTCAAGTACAAAGAAATTGTTTTGGAAAGGATGATGGCAACATATGTACAAATGTGCTTGACACAATGTTTGTATGGATTGTTATAAGAACTATAAGAGCCCCTAATAAAATGATTTAAAAAGTTTTCCTCTACCTGTAACGCTGATGGTTTGTGTGAATAGTGTCCAATCATTTAACTTTTTAATCTATGTAAGTCAACAATCCATGCATTTACATGTTTACTTTTTTTTTCTCCACAGTGTTTTAAATTCTATGCCATTGCCTAAATTAATGATGCTATCAGTAGAATTAGCATATGCTCTTAGGGATGATTTATAATGTTCCCCAATAAAAGGGTAATGATGTGTCTAACGTGAAATAGGGACATATATAAACTATAGATACATTAATTGATTTTGAGATTGCACTTAATCATAGCCCAGATCAAAGAACATAACCCTACTCAATTCTGGCTCTCATGAAGAAATTACTGAAGATATGGAAGCTATAGCCAAGTGTAGGGAAAAAGCATATTGTGCTCAGCTATCTGGTAGAATAGAGTCTGGGGTCTCAAAGCTCTTTTTTAAAACAAGTAGTTTTTTAAGGGAGATGCCAGCCAAGTCCATAAAGAAGAAACACACTGTGCAATTAAAAAATTGTAAATAAGAAAATCCAAATCCAGAGGAGCTTAAATGCTGAGCATTTAAATTTACAATCCAGTATTAGAACTTAAATTTTCTTTCTTTGTTTTTGTTTTTTTGGGGGGACATCACTGCTCTCCGGTGGTGGGAGTAGGTGGCCCAGCCCCACTGCTGGAACTAGACCTCCGTCCCAGTGGGCCGCAGTCCCGCGCACAACCACTACTCCACCGGGGCTCAGCCCAGAGCTTAAATTTTCAGCATTCAATTTACAAAGGTATGAACAGTAGTGAAAGCCTCAATTTCTTTTGTAGGATCCCCCCATGGATTAAGTCTCTGATGAATATCCTCTGATCATAGACGAGGGATATGAACAGCTGTCCTATCAGATAGAGGGCCTTGGAAAAGTAGTTTTGCAGATGTGGTTGGGTTCAATTTTAACACCTTGTTGTCAATTTGCCCCCTTTTAACTGCTCTAGCTTTTAATGTTTTCTACTTTCTTTTCAGTTGAAGTTTTACTGCTTTATCTTATTATTATTTTGAATATCTTTCTGTATATTAAATCCAGGATAGGTAAATCTAAAGGGCCATTAACTAGATTAGTAGTGTCAGGGGTATCGCAGAGAGGCTTGAGGGAAAATAAGGTGCTAGTAATGACGACAAGACAGAAAAGGTTCTGAAATTGATTGCAGTGATGATTGAACAACTCTTTTTTTAAAAAAAAATTAGATCCTTTTATTGGGGGCTCTTACATCTCTTATCACAATCCATACATGCATCCATTGTGTCAAGCACATTTGTACATATGTTGCCACCATCATTTTCAAAGCGCTTTCTTTCTACTTGAGTTCTTGGTATCAACCCATTTCCCCCCTCCCTCCCCTCCCCTAGCTCCCTCATGAACACTTGATAAGTTATAGATTGTTATTTTCAGATCTTACAGCATCCTCACTACCCTTTGTCCACTTTTCTGTTGTCCGTCCCCTTGGGAGGGAATTTTATGTCAACACTTATGATTGAGTCCGCCTTTCTCCCTGCCTTCTCCTTATCCTCCTGGTATCTCTATTCTCATTGTGAACAATTCTTTTTAATATGATTGAGCTATTGAATTGGATGATGAGAGTAACATGTCAATAAAATTCTTTTAAAAGAACGAAGGCTTATTTTTCTATAGGTTAAATTTTATATTTTGTCATTCTTATGATAACCTGTTTAACTATTTTTATTTCTTTCTTATAGATATTTCAAGGATCCCCAGTGACACGATAGATGAACAATAGGGCTACTAGCTGCCAGGTCAGCATTTCACATCCAGCAGCTGATCTATGGAAGAGAGTTGAAACCGTGTGCTTCTATACAAACTTATAATCTCAGAAATCATAAACAGCAGTTCTACTACACTCTCTAGCATTCTGCATCAGACATATCTCAATGACTGAATTTTGAATTTTTTGAAAAATAAACATTTCTTCTTTTAAGGCTCAGAGAGGGTAAGTTGTTTATTGAAGCTCTCACAGCTCATAAATGGAGAGGAAGTTTAACGTCAACTCATTTTTGATTGAGTGTCCAAAGTATTAACCACCATGATATATATATTTTAACTTCAGGCATTTCTTGATGTTGTCTGTTAATTCCCGTATTTTACCTATCATGCTTTGGATATGTGATATTGAATTGATTTCTTTTCATTGCATTCCCTTTTCAGAGAGTGAGTGCCATGCCTTTAGAGCCAAGAGAAAAACCAGGGGAAAGGCCAGTTCTGCCTTCCTGGTTAGCGTCTTCCTGCCTCTCTGACTGCCTTCCTTCCTTCCTTCCTCCTCTGTGAGTTAGCTCGCTTGAGCACCACAGCCCAGGCCACAACTTTATGCTCGGACTGGAATCTCAGGTTTCTTTTTCAAACTGAAGCTGAGGCAACAAACAAATAGACAAACAGAAGCCTCCCCAAACCAATCCCCCAACAAGTGAGCCAAGTCTACAAAACTGACCCTCCCTCTGCCTACCCCTCTGCTCTGAGGATGCTTTTGTTTCTATAAGCAAACTGTTCCAAACATCCCAAAGGCGATATGAAGGTGATTCTTCCTTTAGTTCTTGAGGTTTCTCTGGCCTCCTATGACTTTAACAGCAGGCCCACATTTTCTGTAGTATGTCTGCAGTGAAGCCAGGCAGAGCACATTAACAGACCTAGCATGCCAAGGCTAAGTAACCCAGTAAAAGTATTCTTGTTGTGCAGCGCATGCATTCATAGGACCATTTTAGTTATTGCTGTAATTAGTTCTGATTCAAGTATTCCACAGAGAATGAGCTTTCTAGATTGAAAGTGGTCAGACGCAGGTTGGCAGTCGGGGTGGGGGATGCAGATGGCAGGCAGAGCCTGAAGGAGAGATGAGAGATGTTTCTCTATACCCTGATTTCTGGCATTTCTGATTTTTATATGGACATTAAACTTGGTCAAGCTGAAGTGCCATTTGTTCCAAGAGAGGCTACTGTACAGTTATTCCTATGCTCTCTGCAAAAGAGGCTGAAGCTGCAAGTGCCTGGTCTAGGACAGTGTGGTCACATCTATAGGAAAGAATGCTTAAAATGCAGGTCCTAGAGAGAGAGAGAGAGAGAGAGAGAGAGAGAGAGAGAGAGAGAGAGAGAGAGAGAGAGATCTGGATGCTTTCAGGTAAAGTTATTTTGACCTTTGAATGGCAATGCCTGATCTTAAAAGTCAGATCTCAGGGAGACTTGAGAAAGCATGTTGTAGTGGTTACAGAGTGGTGGGGGGAGAAGGAAGGAGACTCGTGGTTTAGGGAGGACTGAGTTTCTACTAATGGTGGCAGGATTTGGGCCACATATATTAATGATGTTTGCACAACATGTTTAATGTCACTGATGTCAACAAACTGTACATGTGAAAAACATTAAATTGGTATGCGTTATCGATATCCTCATAACAATAATGAAAACAATCATGTAAGCCTTGTGAAGCTGAAAGCATGACCATTAAAAAAACAAAACAAAATGGATGGGTCAGCAGATTATCTCCTTTGAGCCAGGAACTATATGAGATAGAATAAGGAAGGCAGAGATAAATAATACACAGGCCTCCCTTTCCCCAGGAG